>APFE030336489.1:0-25785 GCA_000404065.3 Pinus taeda
ATCCATATGTCTAAAAATAGACATAGTCTAAAAATAGACTTTGCACCATAATTTTCCTGCGGGCCCACTTAGTGAAGGCGACTCTTTTCACTAAGCTCCATCATCTTGTTGCAAGCTCAACACTCCCTCTCGACAAGATATGGATTATCAGCAACCCCTATCTTGCCTCGGTGGTATTCGAATTTGCTCCTGGTGAGAGCCTTCGTTGGAATATCAGCATCCTGATCCTCCGTTGGACTGTATGAAAGTAACATGATCCTCCACTGCACACAATCTCTGATATGATGGTACCTGATGTCCTTGCTGCCATATACTCAGCCTCTTGGGCTCCCTGCCCAATCTGCATCCATGAAGCCACATAGCTTCACCTCATCCTCCTATCTGTACCACAATCCATATCCCGATGTGCCTCTCAAATAACGCAATACATGCTTGCCCGCCTACCAGAAGATCTTGGTAGGCTTAACCATAGCTTGTGAAAGCTGGTTAACTGCATAGCATATATCGGGTCGTGTATTGACAAAATACATCAGCGACCCCACCAACTGTCGATAAACAGTGGCATCCACTTCTTCTCCCGAAGTGGCATCCTCCTTCCTCCAACCTCCAGGAAGAGGAGTATCAAAAGGCTTGCAGCCATGCATGTTGAACTTCTCCAGTATCTCCCGAGCATACTTGCCCTGAGAAACAAACAGTCCACCACTGCGCTGCCATATTTCCAATCCTAGGAAATAGTGAAGGAGGCCCAAGTCCTTCATCTCAAACTCTGTAGCAAGATCCTTCTTGCATGACAGTATCAAAAGCTCATCACCCGTTAGAATCAAATCATCAACATACAGTACAATGATAAGCAACTTACCCTCCACCACAATCTGGTATAGGTTAGGATCCGCCTCGCTCTTGGAGAATCCAAGTCCTGTGAAATAGCTGTCTATTCGTGTGTACCAGACGTGGTGCTTGCTTCAACCCATACAACGCTCTCTTGAGCCTACACACATGCAACTCACTGCTGAAGACCTCAAAGCCTTCGGGATGCTCAATGTACACCTCCTCCTCAATGACTCCGTTGAGGAACACAGTCTTCACATCCATCTGATGAATGTGCCATCCCATCTGCGCTGAGAGAGCAAGAATCGTCCGAATGGAAGAATACCTTGCGACAGGTGCAAAGGTCTCCTCATAATCGATCCCCTCAATCTGTGAAAAGCCTCGGGCAACAAATCTTGCCTTGTACTTCTCCACACTCCCGTCAGCTGCCTGCTTAACTTTGTAGATCCATCTCGAACCCACCACTAATTTCCCTTACGGTCTAGCGGTCTTGGGACAATCTCCCATGCACTGTTTCTGACAATAGAATCATACTCTTCCACCATGGCGTCTACCCATACGGGATCCTCCACAGCTTCCTCGAAAGAGGATGGCTCAGTCACAACACACTTGCTCATAAGAGCCATGTATCCAGTGTACCGATCAGGTGACTGTCTCTGCCTGCGTTGGGCTGTAGGTGGTCCTACAACTATCTCTGCATCTTGAGCCAGTCGCTCAGCTTCTGTCAAGCGCTTTCGCCCTCTGATGGTTGGCGCTGCATGAGTGATCTCTTCCACTCCATGAACCTCGTCCTGTGGCTCATCCTTGTCCTGAAGCTCATCCTTAGGAACTAATAGCTCCTCATCTGCATGCAAGTGTAGCTCCCTCTCAAGCAAACACTTCATGGCTTTCTCCTCCTGAAATTTTATATCCCGTCGCACAACAGTTTTACCACTGTCTGGCAAATACACAAGATAGTTGTGGGGCGTATCAGTGTACCCCACAAATATCCCAACCTCTGCAGTCGGCTCCAACTTCTTTCTGGCATCCTTCGTCACATGCATGTAAACGTTAGCACCAAAAATCCTCAAATGAGAAAGATCAGGCTTCTTTCTAGAATAAGTCTCCTCAGGTGTACTCATGCCAAGTATCCTATGAGGACAAGTTCTGCACATAAACTGTTGTATTGCATGCTTCCACCCACAAGTGAAGGGGTAGGCCCTAATCATGCAACATCGCCCGTGTAGCACCCACGATTGTTCTGTTCTTCCGCTCAGCTACCCCATTCTGTTGTGGCTTATGGGGAGCTATGAGCTCTCTTCGAATCCCTTCTGCCTTGCAGAAATCCTTGAACTCATCCGAGATGTATTCACCACCATTATCGCTCCTAAGATCCTTCACTTTCTTCCCCGACTCCTTCTCGACCAGTGCTTTGAATTCACAGAACTTTGAATATGTCTCACTCTTCTTCTGCATGAAGAAGATCTAGCACTTACGAGAGAAATCATCAACAAAAATCACATAATACCTGTGTTTTTCTGTTGATGCAACTGAGAAAGGTCCACACAGGTCTGTGTGAATTCTCTCAAGGATCATCGTGGCGTAACTATCCTTCTCATGAAAGGTGGCTTTCACAAACTTCCCCAAAGTACACCCCTTGCACAGATCTGACTGCGCAAGTGTGCCTTCAGGAAGCCCTGTAGTGATCTGCTACAGTATCTTCAAGGCTCCATGGTGAAAGTGGCCCAATCTCCTGTGTCACAGCTCGCCATCATCTCGGCTCACCAATGCTTCTGCCTTGCCTTCCATTACTGCACATCCATCTACATGCAACTGATAAAGGTTCCTTACTCAAACCCTTATCTTCCGGGTCTCACCAGTTGTCTTGCTACGCAGGAAAGCTTTTCCCTTGCTGAAAACAACATCATACCCCTTGTCTTCTAACATCGCCACAGAGATAAGACTCTTCTTCAATCCTGGAACATGCATGACTTCCTTCAATATGAAGGGTTTACCAGACTCCCTCTCAAAGGAAATGGTACCGATACCGGTCGCACTGTATCTACCATTATCGCCCATCTCGATGTGCACTCCAAGATCTTTTTCCTCCAGATCAGAAAACAAATCTCGATCTCCTGTCATGTGAAAAGATGCACCACTTTCCAAGAACCATACCGATCCCATCACACTTGAAACCAAGCATGTGATCAATGAAAAATCAAGCTCAAACTGTGAGGCTAGAGCCTCTCCTACTGCAGATCCAGCAGCTTGCTTGTTCTTCTTCTGCGGACAATTAGTGGCATAGTGTCCATGCTAGTGACAGTGAAAACACTTCACCTTGGACATGTCCTGCTTCTTGCCTTTCACACCAGACTGAGAAGCTTTCTTGCTCTTCCCTTTATTTTCTTTAGTAGCCAAAGTGCAATTTTCTTCATC
Source organism: Pinus taeda (assembly GCA_000404065.3). Lineage (NCBI taxonomy): Eukaryota > Viridiplantae > Streptophyta > Pinopsida > Pinales > Pinaceae > Pinus > Pinus taeda. The sequence continues at coordinate 3,244 of APFE030336489.1, forward strand.
AGCTCCCTTTGATGAAGATCTGTCCCTGGTACTCCGCCTGATCTCCTCCTGCACAAGATCTTACCACAGTCTTTCCCATCTTGGCAATTTCTCCCGACCATTGACAGAGTCCTGATAGGAATTCCAACTCTTCAGAAGACCGAGTAGAGCCAAGCTCACCAAGTCCTCATCATCGATAGTAACCCCCACACTTCCTAGCTCATCTCGACATTGAGTGAACTTCGTGAGATACTTGGGCATACTGTCACCCTTCTCACATTTGATGTTTCTGAGTTTATCTTTGAGCGCCAGCTTCCTTTGATCGCTCTTTCTTTGGAATAATTCTGCTAACGATTTCCACATCAAATATGGAGTAGCCTTTCCATGGAGGCTGGACACAATGTGATCCTTCACGCCCTCCAACAGAATCCTTCGACATTTTGCAGTCTTATTTTGCCAAGCATCAGCTTGAGTAGCATCAGTAGGCTTTGGGACATCCATCTCTATGAACTCCTTCAGCTCGTTATCATCCAATACTACCTCCATCCTGTCCTTCCATGCAATATATTTCGTACTACCCTCAAGGGCATACTCCAATCGCAATCCTGTGAAAGACATCTTAGTTTTGACACCAAGAAAACACCGCTGCAAATTCGAATTCCACCAGCTCCAACACAACCGCTTCCGATCTAGAATTCGTGAGAACAAGGTATTTCTTGTACAGAGATTGACTGTATGGGAATTCACTGGATATGTCACCTTCCAAAGGAAGGATGAATCTAGAGGCTACCTGGCCCGATTACAGACTCTACCTGAAGAAATAGAATGTAAACACTTCCTGAATAGTAGATCTGATGATCAACAGCTCCGATACCATGTAGAAATTTTGAATAATAAACACATATTCAATGGAGATTATCCTGATCATTTACTATTGTGGAATACATACACAATACATAATCTCCTCTATGTTTATCATCAATATAACAACATCAATAACAATAAAACATCAAGAGCATGCACACATTAACACAGTATGTAACCCAGGGAAAGCTTACAACTGAAAACCCCACACTATCTATATATTAATGATTGAGAACATGTAACATTACAATGGTCAATACTTCTCACAAGTATCTAGCACTATCTCTACCTGTTACACACAATACAGCTTTGATTCGATCTCCAAATCTATTCCACTGTTTGCCTGCCTCCACTGCTCAATACCTGCACAAGAATGGATGAGAATGGTTGAACCAAACTCCTATTTACCTGAAAAGAATCACTCACATTGGGAATCACATGAGCAGAGGCTATAATCACTTGGTATTGGCCAATTCTCATTAGCATAACTCAATCTCATTGATTGTGCAAATCCTCATGCACAACTATAGTCACAACTGATAGCAATCTGATCCTCTAACACTTGTCCCTGCTGAAATTAACATGCACTAACATGCAACTAAGTTAACTGATGTATTCTTTAGTTGCATTATGAGTTAATAATTAGTTTAAAAACTCATCATTAGTCTATTTGCAGTTAGACTAATTACAACTAGTTTAACCAAGTCAAACTGAACACAACTCCATCAACTCCACAGTCAACTCCACCAAACTCAACTGATTGAATTCTAACTGAAGTCATGCATGAAACAACTCAACTGACCCAGAAAGAAAGCATATTTCCTTCTAACAGCTGCATGTGCCACATCTGTATCTCAAACTGAAGTGCTCCAAGATAATAAGATAAAGTTTATAGTCTAAATATTATTATAAGACAATAATATTTGACTTTTTTATTTTTGACAACCAGTCTAAAAATAAACTTTGATCACTCCTGCTGTGATCACTCCTGTTGTGATCATCCCTACTATGATCTAAAAATAGAACTTGTACCATAATGTGCCTATGGGCCCACTTAGTGAAGGCGACTCTTTTCACTAAGCTCCATCATCTTGTTCCAATCTCAACACTCCCTCTCGACAAGATATGGATTCTCAGCAACCCCTATCCTGCCTTGGTGGTATTCAAATTTGCTCCTGGTGAGAGCCTTCGTCAGAATATCAACATCCTAATCCTCCGTTGGAATGTATGAAAGCAACATGATCCTCCGCTACAAACAATATCTGATATGATGGTACTTGATGTCCTTTCTGCCATATACTCGACCTCTTAGGCTCCCTGCCCAATCTGCGTCTGTGAAGCCACATAGCTTCACCTCATCCTCCTATCTGTACCACAAATCATATCCCAATGTGCCTCTCAAATAACACAATACATGCTTTCCCGCCTTCTAGAAGAGCATGGTAGGCTTAACCATAGCTTGTGAAAGTTGGTTAACTGCATAGCATATATCTTGACCAAATACATCAGCGACCCCACCAACTGTCGATAAACAATGGCATCCACTTCTTCTCCTGAAGTGGCATCCTCCTTCATCCAACCTCCAGTAAGAGGAGTATTAATAGGCTTGAAGCCATGCATGTTGAACTTCTCCAGTATCTCCCGAGCATACTTACCCTGAGAAACAAACAATCCACCATTGCGCTACCATATTTCCAATCCTAGGAAATAGTGAAGGAGGCCCAAGTCCTTCATCTCAAACTCCTTAGCAAGATCATCCTTGCATGAAAGTATCAATATCTCATCACCCGTTAGAATCAAATCATATACATACAGTACAATGATAAGAAACTTATCCTCCACCACAATCTGGTATAGTTTAGGATCCGCCTCACTCTTGGAGAATCCAAGTCCGGTGAAATAGCTATCTATCCATGTGTACCAAGCACATGGTGCTTGCTTCAACCCATACAGCACTCTCTTGAGCCTGCACACATGCGACTCACTGCTAAAGACCTCAAAGCCTTCGGGCGGCTCAATGTACACCTCCTCCTTGAACGTAGTCTTCACATCCATCTGATGAATGTGCCATCCCATTTGCGCTAAGAGAGAAAGAATTGTCCGTATGGAAGAATAATTTGCGACAGGTGCAAAGGTCTCCTCATAATCGATCCCCTCTATCTGTGAAAAGCCTCGGGCAACAAATCTTGCCTTGAACTTCTCCACACTCCCGTTAGCTGCCTGCTTAACTTTGTAGATCCATCTCAAACCCACCACTAATTTCCCTTCCAGTCTAGGAACAATCTCACATGCACTGTTTCTAACAATAGAATCATACTCTTCCACCATGGTGTCTACCCATGCAAGATTCTCCACAGCTTCCTCGAAAGAGGATGGCTCAATCACAACACACTTGCTCATAAGAGCCATGTATCGAGTGTACTAATCAGGTGATTGTCTCTATCTACATTGAGTTGTACGTGGTCCTACAACTTTCTCTGCATCTTGAGCCACTCGCTCATCTTATTTCAAGCACTTTCACCCTCTGATTGTTGGCGCTGCTTGAGTGGTCTCTTCCACTCCATGAACCTCATCCTGTGGCTGATCCACATCCTGAAGCTCATCCTTAGGAACTAATAGCTCCTCATCTACATGCAAGTGTAGCTCCCTCTCAAGTGAACACTTCATGGCTTTCTCTTACTGAAATTCTATATCCCGTCGCACAACAGTTTTACCACTGTCTGGAAAATACACACGATAGTTATGGGGCATATCAATGTACCCCACAAATATCCCAACCTCTGCAGTGGGCTCCAACTTCTTCTTGGCATCCTTCGTCACATGCATGTAAATGTTAGCACCAAAAATCCTCAAATGAGAAAGATCAGGCTTCTTACCAGAATAAGCCTCCTCGGGTGTACTCATGCCAAGTATCTTATGAGAACAATGGTTCTGCACATAAAATGTTGTATTGCATGCTTCTACCCATAAGTGAAGGGGTAGGCCCTAGTCATGCAACATTGCCCATGCAACACCCACGATCGTTCTGTTCTTCCGCTCATCTACCCCATTCTACTGTGGGTTATGGGGAGCTATGAGCTCTCTTCGAATCCCTTCTACCTTGCACAAATCCTTGAACTCGTCTGAGATGTATTCACCACCATTATCACTCCTAACAGCCTTCACCTTCTTCCCCGACTCCTTCTCGACCAGTGCTTTGAATTCACAGAACTTTGAATATGTCTCGCTCTTCTTCTGCATGAATAAGATCCAACACTTACGAGAGAAATCATCAACAAAAATCACATAGTACCTATGTTTTGCTGTCGAAGCAGCTAAGAAAGGTCCACACACATCTGTGTGAATTCTCTCAAGGATCATCATGATGCAACTATCCTTCTCGTGAAAGGTGGCTTTCACAAACTTCCCCAAAGTACACCCCTTGCACTGATCTAACTGTGCAGGTGTGCCTTTAGGAAGCCCTGTAGTGATCTGCTGCAGTATCCTCAAGGCTCCATGGTGAAGGTGACCCAATCTCCTGTTCCACAACTCGCCATCAACCCGGCTCACCAATCCTTCTACCTTGCCTGCTATTGCTGTGCATGCATCTACATGCAACTGATAAAGGTCCCTTACTCGAACCCCTATCTTCTGGGTCTCACTAGTTATCTTGCTGCACAGGAAAGATTTTCCCTTGCTGAAAACAACATCATACCACTTATCTTCTAACATCGCCACATAGATAAGATTCTTCTTCAATCCTGGAACATGCATAACTTCCTTAAATATGAAGGGTTTACTAGACTCCCTCTCAAAGGAAATGGTACCGATACCAATTGCACTGTATCTACCATCATCTCCCATCTCGATGTGCACTCCAAGATCTTTGTCCTCTAGATCAGAAAACAAATCTCTACCTCCCATCATGTGAAAAGATGCACCACCTTCCAAGAACCATACCGATCCCATCATACTTGAAACCAATCATGGGATCAATGAAGAATCAAGATCAAACTATGAGGCTAGAGCTTCTCTTGTTGTAGATCCAACAACTTGCTCGTTCTTCTTCTTCCGCGGACAATTAGTGGCATAGTGTCCATGCTGGTGACAGTGAAAACACTTCACCTTGGACATGTCCTGCTTCTTTCCTTTCACACCAAACTGAGAAGCTTTCTTGCTCTTCCCTTTCTTTTCTTTAGTAGCCAAAGCGCAATTTTCTTCATCAGCTCCCTTTGATGAAGATCCGTCCCTGGTACTCCGCCTGATCTCCTCCTGCACAAGATCTAACCACAGTCTTTCCCATCCTGGCAATTTCTCCCAACCATTGATAGAGTCCTGATAGGAATGCCAACTCTTCAGAAGACGAAGGAGAGCCAAGCCCACCAAGTCCTCATCATTGACAGTAACCCCCACACTTCCCAGCTCATCTCGCTACTGAGTGAACTTCGTGAGATACTTAGGCATACTGTCACCCTTCTCGCATTTGATGTTTCTGAGTTTATCTTTGAGCACCAACTTCCTCTGATCCCTGTTGCTTTGGAATAATTTTGTTAACGATTTCCACATCAAATATGGAGTAGCCATTCCATGGAGGCTGGACATAATGTGATCCTTCAAGCCCTCCAACAGAATCCTTCGACATTTTGCGGTCTTCTTTTGCCAAGCATCAGCTTGAGTAGCATCAATAGGCTTTGGGACATCCATCTCTATGAACTCCTTTAGCCCGTTATCATCCAATACTGCCTCCATCCTATCCTTCCATGTAATATAGTTTGAGCTACCCTCAAGAGCATACTCCAATCGCAATACGTTGAAAGACATTGCCTCGTTGACACCAAGAAAATACTGCTGCAAATTCGAATTCCACCAGCTCCAAATTCAACTGCCTCGGATCTAAGATTCGTGAGAACAAAATATTTCTCATACAGATATTGACTTTATGGGCATTCACCGGATATCTCACCTTCGAGAGGAAGGATGAATCTAGAGGCTACCTGGCCTAATTACAGACTCTGCCTGAAGAAATAGAATGTAAACACTTCCTGAATAGTAGATCTGATGATCAACATCTCCAATACCATGTAGAAATTTTGAATAATAAACACATATTCAATGGAGATTATCCTGATCATGTACTATTGCAGAATACATACACAATACATAAGCTCCTCTATGTTGATCATCAATATAGCAGCATCAATAACAATAAAACATCAAGAGCATGCATACATTAGAACATTATGTAACCCAGGGAAAGCTTATAGCTGAAAGTCCCACACTATCTGTATATTAATGATTGAGAAGTAGTAACATTACAATAGTCAATACTTCTCACAAGTATCCAGCACTATCTCCACCCGTTACACACAATACTGCTCAGATCCGATCTCCAAATCTATTCCACTGCTTGCCTGCCTCCATTGCTCAATACCTGCACAAGAATGGATGGGAATGGTTGAACCAAACTCGTATTTACCTTAAAATAATCACTCACATTGGGAATCACGTGAGAAGAGGCAATAATCACTTGGTATTTGCGAATTCTCATTGGCATAACTCAACCTCATTGATTGTGCAAATCCTCATGCACAACTATAGTCACAACTGATAGCAATCTGATCCTCTAACACTTGTCCCTGCTGAACTGAACATGCACTGACATGAAACTGAGTTAACTGATGTATTCTTTAGTTGCATTATGAGTTAATAATTAGTTTAACAACTCATCATTAGTCTATTTGCAGTTAGACTAATTACAACTAGTTTAACCAAGTCAAACTGAACACAACTCCATCAGCTCCACAATCAACTCCACCAAACTCAACTGATTGAGTTATAACTGAAGTCATGCATGCAACAACTCGACTGACCCACAAAGAAAGCGTATTTCCTTCTGACAGCTGCATGTACCACATCTGTAGGTAAAACTGAAGTGCTCCAAGCGAATAAGATAAAGTTTATAGTATAAATATTATTATAAGACAATAATATTTGACTTTTCTATTTTTGACAGCCAGTGTAAAAATAGACTTTGATCACTCTTGCTGTGATCACTCCTGCTGTGATCACTCCTGTTGTGATCATCCCTACTGTGATCCAAAAATAGAACTTGTTCCATAATTTGCTTGTGGGCCTACTTAGTGAAGGCGACTCTTTTCACTGAGCTGCATCATCTTGTTTCAATCTCAACAAAAACAAACACATGGTAAAAAACATATGTGTATTGTCATAACATACACATTTAAAAAACCCGAAAGTTTTTAACCAGTGGGGAGAACAAGGGGGAGAGCAGAGGTATAGCAGCCCAGGCATAGAAACTGAGACAGAGGAAGTGGAACCCTAAGCATTCAGAAAACATTGGTCGAACCATCCTTAGCTGAATTTTTGCAGAAGGGTGATTTTGGTTTAGTCTCAGAATTGGGCAAGTTTTATATGGATTTTACACTTCTTGGTGGCAAGAATTTGATGGTGGTGTCAGTTTCTGTAGCAGATCTCTCTAATTTTCAGGCTTTTTTCAGCATGGATGTATAATGCTCCATTTTTGTAATTGATGAATGTAATCTCTTTTGATGCCATTTTTAATGAGTGAAGGCCTCCCATAGATCGAGCAGGGCTGAGAGATGTAGTCTAGGAGGGACGAACTCCATTATCAGGTTCTTGTCTTCTTGTCTTCTTATGCTCTTCTTCTTCTTTCTCTCACATGTGCACATTTAATTTTCTCTTTGGTTAAGCTAAAAACTGTATGTGTAATTCTTTTAATGCATCTATAAACAAAAGATAACTTCTATCACACAAACACAAAGTGAACAAATAGTAGGTAGAACACCCAGAGGAGTAGTCCACTCGAGTGCGACAATTGCTATAACAAATTTACGAGAATGAATCTCTCGAGTGTACAATAGAATAGTCCACATGGGCAAGACAATGTTAGCAACTGATACAACACATTTCCAAGAACATAAGTACTTCAATAACTGAAATAGTTCAACTGTATTAATACAGGTTAAAGAAACATTCATTACATGCATCCAAAGAATAGTCTTATAATCGAATACAATATATGTGTAAAAATGTGTTGGCCTGTTAATAGGCTTCTTAATTAGGCCAAAGTTCCAAGACACATCTATACACCATTACATCACTATTCCCAATAGAAGGTGTTGACTGCAGGAATTGCACTTAAGAAAACTCCTTAACACTTAATTGAAAACCAGAGGGTTTTGTAAACTTAGAGATGAATAATAATAAATGCCAGAAGTGGTATGAACCTTTCCTATTCCTAATCCTACTTCTTAAATGAAATGTTGTATAATCAGCTAGAAAACCATATTAAAGGAAATCGGCACCAAAAAAATTCTATTGTTGGAATGTAAAAGAATAATTTGCGAGGAAATCAAGTAAAGGGACTTTCACACAACTGGACGAAATCTTAAATTCTAAAATGAAATACTATGTTTATCTTCAGTATAGATGGCTAATAGCTTAACAAGTTGATGCTTGCAAAGAACTGTTTCCCAACTGATTTTCCTTCTACACCAAGCGACTTGTTCTTGTACTATTAGAATCTACTTGAACTAGTGCAGGTATAATATTTATGTGAAAAAGTATATTTTATGTTCTTTAATGAAGACTTATGTATTTGTGGAGGTTCTCTAAGCCTCAAGGCTTAGAGTACTATGTTCTTGTAACAAGAGACCAACTCTTGCACTGAGACAAAGCTTCCTTCACCAAAGTTTCCAATTTACTTTCAAAATAATTAAAAGACATGTTGAAAAGAATTGCAATTGCATGCTAGATTCTGAGATGAATTACAAGTGAAAAAGAATGCTTTAATTAACTAAATTTTTCAATGAAAGTAAAATTCACAAAGCAAAAACAATTCGGAATAATCAAAGTAGCAATCAAAGTAATTTGCATGCATCAAACTAACTTTTGGAAATTCACTTATAATGTTTCTATTCCTTTTTATTAAGTCATAAAATAAAAATGTAATGTATGGTGTTTGTAATAACTTCCTTCCTTAATTCACGTAAACATTCTTAGATCCTTTAGAAGTATAACTCTTAACATTAACAATGATTACTTGAATTAACAGTAGTTTTTCTTGTAGGAATAAACGAAATTATAAGCAGGAAAAGGAACATAATGCTTGTTGTGAGGTAAATGTATAAACCGGAGTGTGGGAAACCACATGCACTGGTACAGGAAGAATCTTCCTGCATGACCTGAGCGGAAGAAAACTAAGACAAAAATTGTAGGAAAAGAATTGCAGGAAGGAAATTGCAAGAAAGTAATTGCAAGAAAGAAATAAACATAATTAAACTTCCAAACTACGTATCTGTTCATGCTTGACTATGAAATGAATTTAACCCAAAACTTCTAAAATAAACATAAGAACAATCCAAGCCACACAACTTCAAATGAATAAATGTTCGCACAAGCCTTTTAAATGGTGAAAGAACAAGGTTAAATGATCTGGGTTAGCTGGGCCCTAGCCAACCAGCTCATTTCCTGTTTAAGAAATGAAATGGTTCAACACTTATTCACACATGAAATAAAAATTAGACACATCGTGAAGAAAACATGGTGCATTCCTTGTATTAAGCTTGATTAACAAATATACATGATAATGTGATTCTAGCCCATAACTGACGGTGATACAAAATTACAAAGTAAATGACATTACAAACTCAGATATCACTAGCTTGGCTCTACCTACAGTCTACATTATATATAGCCTGTCATCCTTAGCCATATTTTGCTAATTATAGTCATTTTCTAGTCAAGCATTTTGGCGGAATGGACTAACAAACAACATTGCAAAACCAGCTAATGGTTATAATAAAGTAAGAACTTTGTTGGTCGTAGACCATATTTTCAACAAGTATCCCTAACTATACATTGCCAATATCCATCTTCAGATAATTCGCAACCAAACTAGGAATCATGGATCAAAATGCCTATGTGGAAGGATCCGACCTATTCTGGAGATCACAGAGCGATATTCTTGGCAGTGCAGGAATCTGCCTGCACTGATCACACTAAATAATGATTAACACTTAGTTCTTTAATTACTTTTAGGAAAATTAAACATAAATTACAAGAGATACTAAAAGGCATGAAATCTATGTAAAGTGATTAATAAAGCACTTAATAAATCTTAATTGTGAAATACGAAGCATATGTAGGAATAGATTATTATCTTGGATTAGTCAGAAATGAGAGGGTTAAATAAAGATAAAAGAGAGGTTAAGGTTTATGGGAATCGGGCAAAAATAGAGAAATTTGGGACACCAACTTGCCCCCATCCCTAAGATGTGTGTCCTCATACAACAATTTACCTTCTGAAAAAAATATTCAAAAATGGGTAGCCAACTCTCAATCCTGTACTTCAATACTTATCCCTGCTTTCACTACCTTTGGATTTTTACCTCGATCTCCTTTTAGCTAATTAGTGTTGAGTCATGGAAAAGGTGTATATACATTATTTATTTCTTTATCCTCTTCTTTAGTTATATCCCTTCTACACCCTAAAGTGTTAATATATCAAAGGATTATGGTAAAAATAAGGAAATTATCTATCATAATGATTTAGCTAACTGTTATCACTCCTTATGCAGGAAAAGGATGAAATGGAAAAACTGTTGTTCCGTAGCTAGGAAATGATGTACAGGCAACAAGCCAAGGATGGGGTGTGCAATTATGGATAAGAACAAAGGATATCACAACATCAGCGCAAGGAGAGAAAGTTAATTGAAGATGGAAGATTGTGTGAATCACTGAGGATCTCTTGATCCTGAGGGATTGCTGTTACTATTTTTCCCTTCTTACTGCTTGACCATTATGTAAGGTAGTAATTGTAAAGAGAACGAGGATTGGAGATTATTCAGAAATTACTATTGTATTTTTACTTTTATTATCGACTCTCCTTGTTGAAATAGTGTACGAACTGGCTGTCACTATTTTGCAAATGATTAATATATAATACAATTATTGTTCCTTCTCTCATATTGAAGTAATCTGGCAGTGTTCACTGGTAGCTAAGGGCCTGGCCCTAGTGGACTCACTTGTTATTCCTGTATCATTCTTTTATGATTTTTGTCGTGTGATGGTTTGGTTTGATTTCCATTTATCGCATCGCTTTGCTATTTCATATTGTTAGACTTAACGTAATTACTATGTTTTACATGCTGCAGAAGTATTGAATCAATTTGTTATTCAATTACCTATTTCAGTAGTTCCCTATCATGATTTTAAATTTAGTCATTTGAGTTCAGCGTTCTATTTCCAATATAGTAATTTACTTCAATGTGCTATCTTGAGATTCTCCACTGTAAAGAGCATTGACTACTGTTGTTTACGCTCTCAGACCGAGATCCCTACTATTCAGATTAGAAAATACTTTTGGAATATCAATCATTTAAAAGAGAGATGAGTTATTGTTACTGTATTCTTGACTGATACTTGAATGAATGTTTGGTTTGGTTTCAATTAGCAAGTTAAGCTTTCTTTTAATTGCAATTTGAGTTCACTAGCTACATACATTTACTCTTGTATTTGAGAGCAATTTACAATAATTTAGAAACATTAATCTTGAGTAAATAGCTGCCACAAACTGTGCACACTCATGAAATAGAAAGTATTGCCCAGATTGATAACTAATGTGAAGATAATTAGGAGTTAGAAAGACACCTTTTATACCTCAACATTTTGGTGTTGTTGTTGGGGAGAATGTAGCCATTTCTAAGAAGTAGTGTGCATCTGATGAGTGTCTATTAGGAGAGAATTAGGTATTAAAAACAAAAGATAAGAACCTACATACAAATCATATAAAAACCATGTTTCCCCGCTTGCTTTCCTAGTAGAATTGTTAAGAACTTAGGATAGAAGTAAATATTTGAGTTGTTTATATGACTAAGAAGAAAAAACCTGAAAACAATCCAATTACACTACCCAAACCCCACAAAGCTAAGGGACTGGTGACCCTTGGTCGATTAACCTTCATAGACGAAATCATTAAGAAAGGCGAATCTCAGCCATCAGTAGGCCCTAGGAATGTTGCTTCCAGGCAACCTAATCACTCCCTTCAGGACACAGATTCACTATCTGTAGCCTTTGCTGTGGTGCATATCAAAATAGAAGAGACTGAGCAAAGTTTTCAAGAAATTGAAAATTCTCGCCCAATTTCTTTACCATAAGGGAATTCTATTAATCTTCGTAAAGGAGTAGGAGAAATAGGGGAAACAAAGGAGCTAATATCCCCTCATGAAATAATTCAGACACTCAACAACCCTAATAAGGTGAGTGCTGTTAAATTTATCTAAGAAGAAATAGAAGAAACTGAGGAGCCAGGGTCCCCCCAGGTGGTAGTTCAGCAAGGAACACTCATCATCCCAGACCAAGGGAGTGATATTAAGCTCATCCCCATCCCTTCCTATCATCCTAGGAAAAAATCTCTAGAAATCCTAGAAGTGTATTGGCACATATTTGATCAAATGGCTCAAAACCAACCAACACCTCAGACCTCCACACTATAGTATCCCATCGTGGACACAACAATCAATGCACCAATGAAAGCCATTCCTCTCTAGAATATTCCTATCTTCCATGGGCTAACATCAAAGGATCTAGATGCATTGTTGTTTGAGTTTGATGTATTGTGCCTAGGGTATGACTATACCACCGATCCCCAAAAACTAAAGTTATTTCCCTCCACATTAAAAGGAGCAGCTTTAGGATGGTTTATGGGGTTAGGTGGAGGCATTATAAAAGATTGGGATCAGATGAAAATTGCCTTCCTAAAGAAATATCAGGACTATTGTAGATCCAGAGAATTAAAAGATGAGATATTTCAAATCACAGCAAGACCTAGTGAAACACTAGAGGAATATGTAGAACACTTTCAATACAATCCACATAGGTCTCTTTATGCATATTTGCCCTTGCATGATAATGTGTTGAAAACTACACTAATTAAAGGGATGAAAGAACAATGGATTGAAACATTAAACATTATGGGTAGAGGTGACATATACCAGGAAAATTTTGCTAACATCATTAATCTGTGCATCTGGTGTTCAAGAGGCAGCACAAGACTGAAGCCAACAGAACAAAACATGATCACAAGGGATAACACAGTCTTTGGTGGAGGAATAGCTCACACAAAAGTTGGAAATCTATTAAAGGATTTAAAAACTAATATCCTAGGGACTCTGACAATGTAGTTGGACATTATGGAGGCCAAACAAAAGCAAGCAGAAGCAGAACAAAGCTTGGTAATATTATGTCCTAGATGTACAAAGAAGCATAGCCATAAAGAGTGCCTGCTGGATACGGTCAAAATCTGTGCCATCTGTATGAAAGATCACGCCACAAAAAGCTGCCCATCACTCCCAGGACTTAAAGCAGTCTACAAAGAAGCAGAAGAAGAAACAAAACTGATTTACCTATTAAACCAGTGCCGCCAATGGCAGTCCCGACAAAAAGGTATGCCCATTGATCCATCCTCTTCTTTTTAGTCTCCTCAGTATAATGCTCAATAGTATAATGGAATGTGGTAGAATTAGCCACCTTTCCCTAGCTTTTCACAACAACCATTCCCCATGTCACCATGACCAAATCAAACAAATCAAACCAATTGGCCGAACTTTCCTTACTGTCCACAATTTTGGCAAAATAACACATATTCAACATGATGGTCACCCTCCACCTCGCAGAGTCAAAACTGGCAGTCGAACTACCAAAGACCCGTAAATTAGCTAGCAGGAAAAATCTCCCTCCCTCAACCTACACTGCCAACACCTTATGCATTGCAAGAAAAACACCAGATCAACTTAACACTGTAGCTCCCAACCCAACCAACCCCAACCCCAACAATAGACCGGTTCAATCTGTGCAAATTATTGAAGGACTAGAACTAGAAACTGAGTTAAGGGAGTGCAATGACCTTCAATTAAGATATGGGCATATAATAGAATTAGAGTAGAATAAAAATGTTCAAATTTAAAATCCATTACCTATAGAACAAACACCATAAGAAAAGAACCTGGTTAGACAAAAAACTCACAAACAAGTAACCACCTCTTCTCCACCATTCCCATAACGACTAATCATACCTCGCCCAATAGAACACCCTGATTTTGATCTTCTAGGAGAATTGAAAAATTTTGGTATAAAAATACCACTCCTCAAGGCTATTCAAGATATCCCAATTTATGCCAAAATGATCAAGGAGTTATGTATGAAAAAACCAAAGAGGAAAATAACAACAAATCCAACAGTCCATGTAGTTGGTACCTTATCTAACTTACTATTAGGAAGAGAACACCTGTAAAATATGAAGACCCAGGAAACCCTATAGTCACTGTGTAAATAAATGGATGCTCCTTTCCCAATGCCTTAGTTGATTTAGGAGAAACAATGAATATTCTTACAACCACCACTTATCAAAAGCTTGGCAATACATCATTAGACCCAACCACAGCCTTATTGGAGCTGGCCAACCAATCGGAAGTCAGACCAGAAGGCACATTGAATGATGTAATGGTGTTTGTAGACCCTTGGGAATACCCTAGAGGCTTTCTGATGATCAATCCTAGAAATCGACTAGATGGACACCCCTCAATTCTAGGTAGACCTTGGCTAGCAACTATGGATGCTTACATTAGCTATCCACAGGCACCATGACTATAGCAAGAGGAAGCAAAGTAAAGAATTTAGCCTTATATCCTCCATCTCAGCCAAGTTTAACAATAATCAAAACCATAAAACAACTTGTATCATACCTAACTAAAAGCATTAGATCACCACTAACCATAGAAGATGCTCTCAAATTTAAAGATCAAACAGAAGATGAAATCATTAACAACTTTATCAATCAACCAGAAGGCAGACCCCATCTAAAATCTCACATGATCAAAGTAGCATTCGATAATGAAGTAGAAGAAGATCCCTTAAAAGATACTAATGATCAATCAATACGAACCACCCCTCTTTATAATAACAAAACCAGAGAAATTGAGCTAGGAAAAACTTTAAACATTAACAAAAACCTAACTGCTGAACAAGAGCAAAAGTTGGTTCAACTCCTGAGAGAATATAAAGAAGCCTTTGCACGGGATTACCCAGACATTAAAGGAATTGATCCCTAGTTGTGTACGTACCACATCTATACAGAAAAGGATGCTAGACCCGTTCGCTAACCCCATCATAGATTAAATCCTCATCTTAATGATATTGTGAAAGCTGAATTGCAAAAACTTTTAGATGTAAACTTTATCTACCAAATATCTGATAACAAGTGGGTCTCTCCATTAGTAGTGGTGTTGAAAAATAATGTAAAGTGGCGGATATGTGTTGACTATAGGGAACTGAATAAAGCAACCCAAAAAGACCACTTCCCCTTCCATTAATTGACCAGGTCTTGGACACATTGGCAGGGAAGAAATTATTTTCTTTGCTAGATGGCTTCAATGGATACAATAAGATTTAGATTGCCTCTGAAGATCAGGATAAAACTACCTTTACCTTACCTTGGGGAATATTTTCTTACAGGGACTTACCCTTTGGGCTGTGTAATGCACGTACCACATTTCAGAGGGATGTACTCAATTTTTTTTCAGATTTGATAAATGAAGGGCTCGAATTGTACATGGATGACTTCACACCTTATGCGGATGACTTTGAGCCAGCATTACAAACATTAGAAAAAGTGTTGCAAAGATGCATTGCCAGCAGGCTCGGTTTAAGCAATGAAAAGTGTCATATGATGATGACCGAGGGACTCATCTTAGGTCATTATATCTCAAAAGCTAGAATACAGGTAGATCCAGCTAAAATTCAGATAATTCGATTAATATCTACCCCTACCACACAAACAGTGGTACACAATCTTTTGGGCTTTTCTGGTTATTATAGAAGATTTATAAAGAATTTTTCTTAGATTTCTACCCCATTATATGCACTAACAGGAAATATTGATTTCATTTGGACAGATAAATGTGACAGTGCTTTCAAGGATTTAAAAAGGCTTGTATCAATGGCCCCGGTGCTAAGGGGCCCAAAATGGGATTTGCAATTCCAGATTTCATCTAATGCTTCAGACACAACAATCAGAGTAGTTCTTGGATAGGAAGAAGATAAAAATTCATATGGAATATATTATGTCAACAAAAATCTATCTCCTGCTGAATTAAACTATACTGTGACTGAAAAAGAATTTTTAGCTATAATATATGTTGTAAATACATTTAGACATTATATAATTGGACATCCTGTAGTTTTATATACAGATCACTCTACCATTAAATATCTCACAAATAAACCTATCAAAAATGGAAGATTGACAAGATGGTTGATTCTCTTGCAGGAATTTGACATCACAATTATGGATTGACCTAGAAAAGAGAACCCTGTAGTTGATTTTCTCTCACGAATGCCAAAGCTAGCTGATATAGTAGCAGTTGAGGATCAATTTCGCGATGAACATTTATTTGTTGTTACTGTCAGAACACCATGGTATGCGAATGTTGCAAATTACTTGGTAGTAGGAAAATTACCCAAGCACCTAACACCTAATGAAAGAAAACAAATAGTGTAGTGTAGTACCCAATTCTCTTGGATCGGGGGCTACTTATTCCACAGAGCAGCAGATATGCACATTATAAGATGTGTCCAAAAGGATGAAGTGTTTGACATTCTAAAAGAATGCCACGATGGGATGTGCAGTGGACATTTTGCAGACCACAGAACGAGTCACAAAGTCTTACAAACAGGCTATTACTAGCCCACTATCTTTAAAGATGTTAAAAAGTTTGCTCAATCCTATGATAGCTGCCAGAGGGTGGGACACCTTGGACAATCTGATGAGATGCATCTGAACCCGCAACTAGTAATCGAGTCGTTTGAGCAATGGGCGCTAGATTTCATTGGTCCTATTAACCCATCATCCAATCAAAAAACATACATACTGTTTGCAACAGAATATGTTACTAAATGGGTTAAGGAAGAGGCTCTACCAAGAGCCATCGAGGATTCAATGATACATTTTCTTTCCCAATTATTTGTGCGATATGGTCTACCAAGAGACATAATTACAAATGGAGGACTGCAATTCATGGATAAAATATTGCTGCAACATTGAGAAATTACCAGTTTCTCCACAAAATTAAAACTCCATACCACCCATAGGCAAATGGCCAAGTAGAAACTACCAATAAGGTAATTGAGGTAATACTTACAAAAGCAATTGCATCACACAGATGTGATTGGGCTTCCAAATTGCCAGAAGCCTTATGGGCATACCATACAACATGGAGAAATACAAAAGGGTATTCACCATATCAGTTAGTATTTAGTAAAGAAACCATCTTCCTAATCAAATTCAAGATTCAAACATTAAGAACAACCCAACAGGTGGGTTTGAATTTAAATGAAGCCTAGATCAATAGATTACAACAAATCAATGAATTAGATGAAATTAGGCTATCTACTCTTCAACACACTACACTAATCCAACAACAGAGAGTGAAATGGCATGATGCTCTTATTGGAAAGAAGATCTTCCATGAAGGAGATTGGGCACTCCTATATGATTCCAGGTTCTAGGATTTTCTTGGAAAACTCCAGAGTAGATGGTTAGGACCTTATGAGATATAAAAAGTGAGTGATAATGGCACCGTTACATTGGCAACCATTGATGGATCTGGCTATCCTTTTAAAGAAAATGGTCATCGAGGACAACTATATCAAAAACCGCTTACCGGGAGTCGTTTTGCCAATAGTTTCAGGAAGATTCCACCATGAAAATTTTCTCTTAAAAGGATAACCCATCCTCAACATCAATCCAGTGAACAACTCATTTTTTTTTAATTTTGTATGTAGATTTTTCTTTCTATTTAAATTTTCTTGTACAAACTGCATTTTTTTTTACAGATTTTTGTGCTGTTCCATCTAAGGAACAACTATTATTCCTCTTAAGGAACAACAACTGTTCCATTTAAGGAACAACAATTTTATTTTTATTTAATTTTTGTGCTATTCCATATAAGGAACAACTCATGTTCCTTCTAAGGAATAGCTACTGTTCCATTTACGAAACAACAGTGCCCTGTATATACGATTTTCTTGCTGTTCCATTTAAGCAACAGCTGTTGTCCCTCTTAAGGAAGAGAAACCGTTCCATTTAAGGAACAACAATTTTGCGTGTGTTTTCTTATTGTTGTTCCATTTAAGGAACAACTACTGTCCCTCTTAAGGAAAAACAACCGTTCCATTTAAGGAACAATAGTTTTGTGTTTTTTCTCTTTTTGTTGTTCCTCTTAAGGAACAACAGCTGTTCCATTTAAGTAATAACAATTTTGTAGATGTTTTCTTTTTGTTGTTCCACTTAAGGAACAACTGTCATTCCATTTAAGTAACAACATATTTGCGTGTGTTGTTCCTCTTAAGGAATGACAGTCTTGCGTGTTTTTATTGTTGTTGTTCCATTTAAGGAACAATAATTTCACCTGTTTGTATTTTTTTCGCTGTTCTATTTAAGGAACAACTGTTGTTCCCCTTAAGGAACAATAGCCATTACATTTAAGGAATAGTAGTCTCGCTTGTACTTTCTCATTTTTGTTCATTTAAGGGACAACTGTTGTTCCTCTTAGGGAACATCAGTTGTTCCATTTAAGGAAATGTTGTTGTTCCCTCTAATAAACAACAACCATTCCATTTAAGGAATAGTAGTTCTGTTTACATTTGTTTTGACTATTCTGTTTAGGGAACAATTGCTATTCCCTTTAATGGAACAACAACTATTCCATCTAAGGTACAATAGTTTGATATGCGAATGTTTGATGTTGTTCCATTTAAGGAACAATTGTTGTTCCTCCTAAAACACATATTTCATTAAATTTGGAAGTATTCTATTACAAGGCCTCCAACAACATTCATTTTTTTTGTAAATTTCCATATTAACTTGATTCAACATTAAAATAATTTGCAAGTAATTTCTAAGAAGTTAGAGATCATGAATAGGTCAAACATGGGGTTGTTATGTATAATAGTATCAATACACAATAGAAGTGTGAAATCAAACTCTTAGAAGAAATTGATTTAAGTTAAATCATATTAGTATGTCAAACATCCAATGAAGATATTATAGTTATGGATAACATGCTAGATTTATCGATGTTTAAATTTTATGTCTCGCAACTCTAACCCCCTTTCCCCCAACCTACAAGGGATTTGTTGATTGAATGATGGTGATGTGAGTATCTTATTGTAAATGACAAGGATAGGTGTCCCTTGCATTGCATTGAAACTAGTCTATTAAAACCTTAGTAAAATGTTCTTGTGCTCAGTTTTCTACGGCCCCTTTGTGCCTTTATGAAGCACTAATGAGGGGGTCATCATTCATCTTCATAGAATGCAAGCATCTACTATAAAGGTTATACATTGTTGATCTACGTATTTCAAGAAGGTTAGGCACCATTGGTCTATCTCCACTCAAATCCAAGTACATCAAACGAGAGTTCTTAAATTGGTATTCAAGTCATTCCATTATGATGGACAGTGTCACAAAAATTAAGTAAACAAGAAATTTTAGTGGTGAATTCTTGTAAGTAGTGGAGGCAGGGGTTTTCAAATATTATCACAATTGATGGTCGTGTGGATGTTGATCCCTCCTTGTAAACATTGTCAAAACCAATAATAGTCTCGATGTAAATTTAGTGTCAACCAATAGTATGGAAAACCATGATTGACCATTACTTTCACTAAGAAGAGAAAGTGATAAGCAGTTTTAATGGGGAAGAAATAAATGTGAAACGTAACTCATGTATTTTAGTTGAAATTTATATAAGTCCCTGTGTTCTTTAATTATTAAATTCTTAATGTAAATACTTCTAAATTATCATTAAGATATTGATTTTGAAGATTAAATGTGTATTAAAAGGCATTCATCTATGGCATTGGATTTTTAATGTAGCTTAACCACCTAAAGCTAATTATCAATTAATCTTAAATAGTTTTGTATAAGATATATCTTTGCTTGCATTAATAGATTTATTTCAAAAATAAATTAAATTTTTAAACTTGTATGAATACATATAACTAAATAAAATTCAATAAATAACTTCCGAGTCTTGTTGGATTCTATGACATTATTTTAAGTACAAATAGTTTATTTAAGATTTGAAATTTACAAAAATGTTAAGTGGGAAACATGTCATTGGTGTAAAAGTTAAAGGATTCATTTATGGTCCATCTCTTGAATGAGCTTAAATAGTTATTTAATGCTCTGATGAATTCATTAATCCATGTTTTATTAGAAAATTCATTTTCATTACATCGTTTTTTATTCTAGCAATAACAATTTCACATTTGTACATTCATATTAAACCACATGATAGTTAAATAAAAATTAATTAATGCTTTCTTGACTTATTGACTTATATGACATGATTACATATAAGAATAACTGATTTAATAATGCATAGTTAGTCAAACTTTCAATTCAAAATAGAATAAACCAGTTAGAACTCATAAATAATTGGTTTTAAATTATTAATTTTCTAAAAATATATATTTTTTAATTTAACATTGAGATCTTTATTTCAAAAATAAATTCCATTTATACATACATACATTCTAAATATAATTTAATACATACTTCTCTTGTTGGTTTCTATGAGATTATTTCAATTACAAATAATTTATTTAAGAATTGAAAGTTACCAAATGTTGATAAAGGTGGGAAAATCAAATGCCATATGTTGCATAAAGTTTAAATACATTTATTTATGACCTGTACCATGAAATAAGTTTAACAATCTACTTAACATTTATTACCAATTAATTATTCCATGTGTTGTTAGGAAAAACATTTCATATTACATGGAGTTTTATTTAAAAAAAAAAGTGTCACATTTACACACTTAGATTAAACCTCATGATATGAAAATAAAAGTCAATAAATGGCTTTATATAGACCACTTAAAAATCATTATCAATTAATTATAATTTGTTTTGTGAAATATATATATATACTTACATTAAGAGTTACATTTAAAAATTGCATCACATTTATGAACTTCTATCAATGCACATAGCCAAATAGAATTCTTCATGTCATATTGGATTCTATGAAATTATTTAAACCATAAAGAAACTATTTATGAATTGAAAATGACAAAATGCTAATATGGATTGAAAAATCAATGTCTTATGGTGCAAAAAGTTTAAATAAAACCATTTTTTACCCATTTGTTTAATGAGTCTAGATGGTCCACTTAACACATTGTTAATTAATTATTCCATGTTTTATTAAGAAGAGAATTTTATTTTTCATAGAGTTTTGTATCAAAACAATGCAATATGAGATTAATACAGTCTTAATAGATTATGTGATAGGCAAATAAAAGTCAATAAATGGATTCCTTATTAAATTAAATGAGATGAGATGATTGCATATACAAATAGTTGATTCAAGAATATATGAAAAAAGATATGGGTTAAAAATTGAATGCCCTACAATTTAACGAGTAGTATTCACTTATGAGTCATAACCCGTTAGCCTAAATAGTCCACTTAATACTTATTATCAAGAAATTAAAAGACTTATTTTTCGAAAAAATGCATCATAGTATATGGCTATTATAATCACATTTATGCACTCATATTAATGGACATATCTAAGTACAAGTCAATAATATAATTATAGCTCAAGTAATATAATTTTAGTTTATTTAAAAGACAAATTTACAGAAAAAATGACTTTAAATAATGAAATTAGATGCCTTACGGTTCAAAAATTTCAATGAAATAATTAATCCATGATAGTATCTAATCAAACCTTGATAATCCACATATCAATCATTATCCTCATATATATGTTTTTTAAGAAAAGCAAAATTATTTACAATATATTTTTATCTAAAGAATTACATATCACATTTATGCACTCATATTAGTGCATTTTATATGCAAACAATGAATAACTAACTTTGTGCCTTATTGATTTTCAATATGATATGATTGCAGTTACAACCATTAATTGATTTAAGCATATAAATTTATGAAAACTATCAATTGAGAAATCACATATCTTATGCTTCAAAAAGATCAAATCATTTACCTATGGCACATTTCTCATTAACCTTAATAGTAAATAATGCATTGTGAATAGTGAATAATGCACATAACAATTATCAAGTAAATTGTTATAATTTCTTTAGTAAGAATAACACCTTTGTTTGCAAGGAGTTCTATTTGAAAACTTATATTTCACATTTATATATGATTACTGATACATATAATTAAACATAAGTCATTAAAAAAAACATGCTTAGATGGTTCATATAAGATAATTTGAATGGCAAACAATTCATTTAAGAACACGCGCGCGCACACACACATCTTAGAAAAAAATTGATACAACAGTCATTGCAAAAACATTTATAAATAATAAGAAATAAACATATTAATATAACTGGCAATTTCCATCTATTTCAAAAAATATAAAATCATACAAATTGATTCAAAAATAACTATGTCCAAAATGTATTGAAAATTTGGAATGTACTTTTCAACAAATTTATAAAAGAAATTATCTCCATGTACTACAATGAAGTACATTTTCTATTGAACATTCGAATCTACTCATGTTTTTGTTTGATACGATGAAGTGTCTTAAGAAAGGGGAATAAAACTTGCATAAGCCACGTATCTTGCTCT
>APFE030336494.1:13218-67012 GCA_000404065.3 Pinus taeda
TTACTTTATTTTTCATAAAATTTAGCATCCTTAATCTTTAAAAGTTACTAGGGGTTTGTATTACTTAATTATTCTACACATCATGAAGAACCCGAATGAGAATGTCAAAAAGTAATAACAAATTACTTTATTTTCCATGTCATCAACAAAATCCCAAAAAACAATTATACAATACTTTTTCCAACCATATAAATTCATTTGGCCAATTTATTAGGTTAAAAGTTACGGATGAATATTAAATAAAAAACATTTTATTTATAAATATTAAAAAAAACACATTTTTTTATCGTTTACTTCATGGATAAGAATATTAACATCATGGAAAGATTATAAACAAATGATATGTAGATTTGCAATCCATAATATAGTGAGAATTCCATGACAATCGTCTAACATAAATATGTTTCAACCAAAAGTACAAAAATATTGCCATAATATTGTCATTGTAAGGATAATGGCAAGACTGAAAACCTTTTGTTGTTATCAATTTAAAAAACTAAAATGTAGAAGAACTTTGGTCATTTGATGGAGAGGTGTCATTTCTTGTTGCATTTGTATTAATAAGCAACTTGGATATGCTTCATCTCAATCTCCTAGAAGCAACTTCATTTACCACCAAATCATCTTTGATACTCTCCAACATCCTTATCGCAAGTCTCATAGTCGGTCGTTCTTATGGGGAATGTTTTGAACAAAGCAAACCAACATGTAGCAAATATAGTAGACATTTGTATACTTTCTTTTCATTAAGTTCAACTCCACACACCTCACTAAAAAGGCTACATAATGATACTAACCTGTGATAAAATTTAGTATCCTTAATCTTTAAAAGTTACTAGGGGTTTGTATTACTTAATTATTCTATACATCATTAAGAACCCTGAGGAGGATGTCAAAAAGCAATAACGCATTACTTTATTTTCCACGTCATCAAAGAGAATCTCAAAAAGAAATTATACATTACTCTTTCCAACCATATAAATTCATTTGGCCAATTTATTAGATTCAAAGTTACGGCTGAATATTAAATAAAAATCATTTTATTTCTAAATATTAAAAAAACACATTTTTTTATTATTTACTTCATGGATAAGAATGTTAACATCATGGAAGGATTATAAACAAAATGATATGTAGATTTGCAATCCATAATACAGTGGGATTTCCATGACAACCGTCTAACATAAATATGTTTCAACCAAAGTACAAAAATATTGCTATAATATTGTCATTATAAGGATAATGGCAAGACTGAAAACCTTTTGTTGTTATCAATTTCAAAAACTAAAATGTAGAAGAACTTTGGTCATTTGATGTAGAGGTGTCATTTCTTGTTGCATTTGTATTGATAAGCAACTTGGATATGCTTCATCTCAATCTCCTAGAAGCAACTTCATTTACCACCAAATCATCTTGGATACTCTCCAACATCCTTACCACAAGTCTCATAGTCAGTCGTTCTTATGGGGAATGTTTTGAACAAAGCAAACCAACATGTAGCAAAGATAGTAGACATTTGTATACTTTATTTTCATTAAGTCCAACTCCACACACCTCACTAAAAAGGCTACATAATGATACTAACATGTCATAAAATTTAGCATCCTTAATCTTTAAAAGTTACTAGGGGTTTGTATTACTTAATTATTCTACACATCATTAAGAACCCTCATGAGAATGTCAAAAAGAAATAACACATTATTTTCCACGTCATCAAGAGAATCTCAAAAAAAAGTTACACATTACTCTTTCCAACCATATAAATTCATTTGGCCAATTTATTAGATTAAAAGTTACAGTTGAATATTAAATAAAAATCATTTTATTTATAAATATTAAAAAACACATTTCTTTATTATTTACTTCATGGATAAGAATGTTAACATCATGGAACGATTATAAACAAAATGATATGCAGATTTGCAATCCATAATATAGTGGGATTTCCATGACAACCATCTAACATAAATATGTTTCCACCAAAAGTACAAAAATATTGCCATAATATTGTCATTGTAAGGATAATGGCAAGACTAAAAACCTTTTGTTGTTATCAATTTCAAAAACTAAAATGTAGAAGAACTTTGGTCATTTTATGTAGACGTGTCATTTATTGTTGCATTTGTATTGATAAGCAACTTGAATATGCTTTGTCTCAATCTCCTAGAAGCAACTTCATTTGCTACCAAATCATCTTTGATACTCTCCAACATCCTTACCACAACTCTCATACTTGGTCTTTCTTTTGGGGAATGTTTTGAACAAAGAAAACCAACATGTAGAAGAGATAGTAGACATTTGTATACATTGTTTTCATCAAATTCATCTCCATACACTTCATGAAAAAGGCTACTTTCAATTACCTCATTCACATTGTTTGGGTATGCAAAGTTTACTCAATTGTGCAAGTTTAGATCTCCCACAAACATGTGACTAGTTGGTTGTTTTCTAGTGAGCATTTCCAATCACATAATTCCATAGCTATAAACATCTCCATGGGTGGAAACTGTTCCACAGAGTCCATACTCTACAACAAAAAAAACCTTCATTAAATTTTACTCAATAAATCGATATAAATATTGTTAATGAGAGGAAAAATGAAAGTGATGTTTAAGAAATTCATACCTGGGGCAATGTAGCCAATTGATCATCTTAAAGCAAGTGATGAAGCATGTGATTTGTAAATCTTTCACCAATTAGTCTTGCAATACCAAATTTTGTGACATGGCCTAACATATTTTCATCCAAAAGTACATTATTAGGTTTTATATCACAATGCACTATTTTCATGGTGAAGATATTCCATGGCATGGGCCACATCTATGACAATGTCTAATCTTTTTTTCAATCCCAATTTACATACATCCTCATCATTGTTGCCATCTTTATTAGGGTACAAATGTTTCCCTAAGCTTCTATTAGACATAAACTCAAACACTAAACCTTTGAAATGCAGGTAATTATCGTTTCAGACAATCAGATAAAATTCCATTTATTTACTCGAACTCGGTTTTTGTGATAATGTTCGTTAACTCTTTCCCTATAGAAAGTTCAGTTTTTTCAATCATTAATTTTTCTGTATCTGTTTCTCATCTCCGTTAGAAATCTGGTGCCTTTTCATTCTTTCAGTAGCTTACATTTGCACAGTTTCGTCAGTGTCTGTACTTACATTAATATAAATTTGAGTTGGTCGTTTAGGGTTTCGTTGCTTGTTCTGTAACACCCTTTTTTTCATTGTGAATGTAAAATTTTCTTTAGGGCAATATTTAGATTCCTGGTAGGACTTTGATTTTACTTGGTTTGAATTTCATGTGATATTTATTATTCGAGGACTTTTGGTCAGTATTAATTGTATAGTTAGGGTTTGTTATATTCTCACACTTTTGCGCATACTTGGTTTGTGATATGTGTACTTCTCAAACGTTTCAGTTCTATGAAGAATTTGGCTCAGAAATATTTTTGAAATTTGCCATCTCTATGTTCAATGTGCTTTCTTTACAGGTCTAAGGGTTCTTTTGAACTAATTGAGATAGTAATGTTAATTTCATTGTAAGGACCATGTTTTACAAAACGTAATGTCGGTGATGTACATTTATTAAGCTCCATGGTGTGGTTTTCCTCTCACAATTTTAATCTGTTTGATGGACAGTAGGTTTTAGGTTTTGAAGATCTATTGAGGAGTGGTATTTGCAGTCTCTGCTCTAGCTAGGGAACTAAGGACTATTCAATCAGCGTGGGTGTTTAGAGGGGAAAAAAAAGTTATAGCTGAACTGGAGCATTTGCTGCTAGAAGCATCTGGTCGAACATCTACCAATGATGGAAAGCAAAACCGAAATCCTACGAAATGGATACTGGAAGATTCTGATTCAGATGATGGCAGTGACTCGAAATACATTGATGACGATGATTCAGATGATGTTGGGATAGCAAATAGGAAGGCTTCTGGGTCAAGAATGCCCCTGAAAAAGCGATTTGATTCTGGTGACAAGGATGATGATGACAGGGGTCGTCGTGATGATTCTGATAGCGAATTATCCATAGGAAGTGATTTATACAAAGATGATGAAGATAGGGAGCAGCTTGGGAAAATGTCTGAACTAGACCGGGAGTTGATTTTGGCAGAACGAGCAGAAGCAAGGGGTAATTATTTAATGCGTAAAAGGGCTCGCCAAAACGAGATTAGCAATCAACAACGGAAAGAAACATGGCCTCCATCTTCACGGATGCGCTCTTTTGTGAAATCGACAAGGCCTGTAAAAGAAAATGCTTTGAGTGAATTGGTAGCAAGGCAGCAGAAAGCACGAGATTCTGACATTCAGCGTAAGCGGAGAGATAATATTGGTTCATCTAAGGGGCAGGATTCGTCACCTAGTAGAAGAAAATCTCATGCGAGTCTGAGCCTTAGTTTTTCATCCTCTAGTGAAGGAGAAGGAAGTGGAAGCAGTGGCGAAGAATCAGATAGTGATGGTGATGGTCCCGGCTCTGCTGACACTCCCATCTTTGAAGATATTAGAAGCATAACAATAAGGAGATCAAAACTTGCCAAGTGGTTTATGGAACCATTCTTTGAGAATATCATTGTGGGCTGCTTTGTAAGAATTGGGATAGGAATGTCCAGGTCAGGACAGAGTACTTACCGTCTTTGCATGGTAAAAAATGTTGATGCGACAGACCGTGATAAACAATACAAGTTTGAGAACCGCACCACATACAAGTATTTGAATTGTTTCTGGGGTAGCAAGAGCAGTGCAGCAAGATGGCAGATGGCCAGGGTGTCTGATTCACCTCCACTTGAGAAAGATTTTTCAGATTGGGAATGGGAAGTAGAACGCAGTGGTGGTCAGATGATTAGTCGAGCAGAAGTTGAGGAAAAAATAAATGCACTAAAAAAGATAAATCAATTTGTGTATTCTGCAGAAACTGTAAAACAAATGTTGCAGGAAAAGAAGTTGGCTTCCAAAAGGCCATCGCATGTGGCTGCTGAAAAGGACAGGGTTAGAAGAGAGATGGAGCTGGCTTTCAACAATGCCCATTCACATGTCGCTATTCTTCCCCACTCTATTCCTTACCACTCTATGCCTTACGGCGTTTTCTTTGCAACATAAGGTGCAAATGCTAGTTAATGTACTATGGGATTCTAGTACCAAGTAAACTTAGATCCATGAAATGTGAAAGCAATATTCATAAACTCCACACTTCATTTTTCAACAAGAGAGCAATACCAAATTTATGTCCACGTGGCTCATTAAAGTACTATAGGGATTCTAATACAAAGTAATCTTAGATCTATGAAAAGTGAAAGATTATTTCTCAAGGATTGAATTTAGGCTTCTGTGATCCATATCAATTTAGAGAAGAATCTTCGGCGAAAATCACATAGAGATAATTTTGTCGACGTGTTTCGAACCAACCAGTGTGGTTCATCACTAGTGTCCTGATGATGAACCACACTGGTTGGTTCGAAACGCGTCGACCAAAATTAGCTTATGTGATTTTTCGCCGAAGCTTCTCTTATATCTATATATACTATAGTTAATAATATAATAATAATATTCTCAAGGATATGAGAACTTTAAGTAAGTATATGCAATCTATAAATAAAGCTACCAAGAAAAGAAACTATTTAAAAATGTTTTTAATAGATTAATTTTATATAATTTAGTACTGATTAAATTATCTATTATTATTATTTCTTAATTCGATATCAAGGACTTCATAAATGAGGGAAAATTTTTATAAGTAAATATAGTACAATAGAAGTATCCATAAAATAGTAAAAAAAATATTGGTTTAAAGTTTATTTAGAAAAGTTAAAGATGGAAGCTATTTATAAAAATATAAAAATTGAAATGTAGTAAAAGAATTTACTTTGCTTTTATATAGACATGAATGGAGTTGGGAAAAAAAGTCTACAATATATTTAAATATAAAACATTAGGGTAATGGATTGATGTTCACATACCCATTTTCTTCTTAAAATTGATCACTCAATAATTTCATTATTTGATTATTATATTTATATGCATGTTTTATTTTGGAATAAGGTTTTCATAGTTTTCATTCTTTAAAAAGATGTATGAATGGCTTAAATTTAATCATTTAAGAATATTTTTCTTTTTATAAACAATTTAATAGATGAAATCAAGGGTTTCCAAACAATTTTTCTATTTCAAAAATTATTTGATGTATTTGTCACCTCCACTTTGTCTTCATATTACAATTTCTCAACATTACATAGATTAAATGATTCATAAATTATATGCATTTTGATGCTATCAACATTTATCAACCATTTAGTTTATATTATTATACTAATTTATATTAATTAACAATTTTTTTAAAATATATGAGAATATACATAAATATGATAATTGTCCTCGATGGGGTGGGCACAGTTTGCAAAGGGGGCTATAAGGGATCAAGCCTACAACTCTCCCGACATGATAAATATTTATTGTTAATGAGCAAGAGGTGTGGCTTGCCCTCGACATGCACTAGCATGCAATGAAAAAATTGAATTATAAATGTGTGTGAAGGGTGATGGGGAGAGACTCAATATTAGAGACGAGGGAAGAAGGAGGGACATGGTGTGAGGTCGAGGTGCCAACCTCCTTGTGATTGATCTGCGAGCTTGGATCATGGGGTAGGAAAGTTGTGATTTTCTATGGTCTTTATAAGTGGCAGAGGGCGGTGAAGGCTGGTCATGGAAGGTGACATATGCTTGGGTTGTTGTTAATTGTTGAAGGAAGATGGGCACACCCCTCCCTTTCTAATTCTAGTTTGTTTGTATAGTTCCTATTCTATCTGGCTTATCTTAATTTTTTTATCGCTTCTCCCGATATTGTCAGTCCTAGCCTAGTCAGCCTATTAATGATTTTGGGTTTGCTAGGCTCTAGGGTAGCTATGGAGGAATTTAGTCCTCATTCTAGTTATGCTTGGTCTGATAATTTTATGGTAGATTTTAGACTTTTGTGGTTTGTTTTTGTAGAGAGATTTCAAATTTACCACAATGACATTCGAGAATTGTCGAGTTTGGAAAACATTGTTTTTTTTGTTCATTCCTAGAAGTGTTTACCCTGGATTTGGCATCCTATTTGGGATTTTTGGTGCATAGGTTTTGGGACGACTTCAATGTATTTTGGACCTTGCTCCAATTATGCTTGGCTTGAGATTTTAATGGTTGTTTTTGGTCGAAGGGTCTCAAAAATATTATTTGGTTTATTCATGTCAGCTCTTAGTACTTCGTTTACTTGGAAAAAAAAATGGGCGTGGGGGGAGGCGCAATTCTAGTATGTATTTTATTTGGGTTTGTATGTAACTCTATATCTTCACTTAGAGAACAAGGGTTTTAAGGGAGGTGGTGAATATTGTCTCTGTGTGCATGATATGTGTGGTCCATCCCTTGTTCTGGATTGGAATCAATCGCAAAGAGTTGTTATTTTTTGCAATATTAGTGATTTCTTTGTAAGTGTGCATGTTACAGGTTGGATCAATAATTTGAATGATGGTTGTGGATATTCTAGTGTTAATTGAGGTTTGAGGCCCTCCTAGACACCATTCCTCCTAGGAAACACATGCACTATAGGATGAGTGGTGGCGACAATAGCTCTCAAGACCATCGCAGTGATAGTACATTCACCAAGGACTCAGTGAAACTGTATTTCAATGTAGTTTCGCAGAACTTAACATGAAATTAAGAATCTGTAAGCCATGGTGGGTGCAGAGAGGCAATCTTATTCTAACTTGGAAATTATGGAAGATGTTTCTTGTTGGGTTACTTACCCTGGTCATACTAGGGGAAGGAGAAATAAATACCTTAATTAAGTTGCATTACATTGGCACACGAAGACTTTTCTTAACACGGTGTTGAATGATAAACAAGTGGAGAGGTACAATTTGTTTGCTTCCTTAGACAATATCAAAGAAATGTTGAGAAATCAACATTTTCCCATGGATAAGCTCGACGAAAGGTTGGCCCATGTAGAAGGGAATCTTTAATGTGAATTTGATACACCTATTCCTCTTGGTTCAAGTGCAAGGGACCCAACCCCTATCTCTTCCTCTGGCTCTTAATGGTTTAAAAGATTGGAAGAAAATCTGGTATTTTCTATGTTATGTATTGTTTGGTCTTTACCAAAATGTTCGGTTTTGGGTTTTGGGATGTTTTTTGGGCTTCTTTAAGGAAAATAGTTGGATGATTCTCCTAAAATTCTTTGATACAGCAAGAATTTCACCATATGTAATGAAGAAACAACACTATACTATGGTTTTAAAGGCATTCTAACGCAATAAAGTGCTTTAATTTACAAAAAAAAATGAAACCAAATAAAGACATTTTCAATGCCTTTGAATGTAAATTGTTGCTTCAAAATATTGTTAAAGATTGTGTTGATGGTGTTGGAAATTCATCAACCAAGAGGGTCTCCCTGATGTGAAGTTCCAATTAAACCTCACACTATTTGGAGTAGGAGCCCTAACCGAAAACACAGTATGTTGTTGTTGTCCTTAGGGATTCTCCACGGCTACAATTGTTAACATAAGAGGTTATAAAAACATTCTAATTTGAAATAAGAAATAAAGTTGACACTGTGAAGCATATAATTGTGATGTATATACGAGACTTTCACGGTAGGGGGAAAAAGAGTGAGCCTTTAGAAGGAAAGTAATAGTACTATCCTAAAAGAGACACACAAGAGCATAAGAGGATCACAAGTTAGTGTGAAAAGTAGTTCACAATACAACCATGATCATAAAACCAAATAAAACACACCTTCGACAAGATAAGTACCAAAACCACCAAAATAGTTCAATTTCTTTAGTACATGTGAACAAAACACATACCGTAAACATATAATGAATAATCTTCCTATATTCACGATAGATGCATGAAAATGTGTTGGCTCAACTAGCTTCGTTTATTAAGTGGAAGTGTCAAGATATACAAGTATAATGTTGCCTCACTAGCCCCAATAGTGGAACATTAAGTCACCACTTGCTTCTCCAAAGAAAGATATTCTCTTATGCCAAGCTAGAGAAGCCAAGGTGAAAGTTCAAGTCTCCAAAAGTCCCTCTGCTTGAGTTATGAGGGTGTATTTATAACAAACGAGGTGACTCTTTACCTCCCATGTGAACCTTGACCTCCCTCATGACTCTTGTGCTTCTACAATGACTATTCAAATTCTTACATGACCTTTGAGCTTCTATACGACTTTAGAACTTAATAGTGACTCTTAATATTCCATATGGGACCCTTGGTCTTCCACATATTTTAAATTTGCTCATTTTGGAGAATTACATTCCACAAATGATGTGGTAAAACATTATAACACATGTGACTCTTGACAAGATGTCTTGGAACTTCATGATGATATGGCATTTCCAAGATGCTCCTTTTGCTTTTTTCTTTGCATCTTCATGATGGATCTTGCATGTGCTTTATATTCATCCTCCAATGGGATAATTGATATGGAGTCTTTGTACGATCATGATCTTTGATCTTCTGTTAGAAGCTAGTGTCTCTTCATCTTCCTGCTCAATGACTTCTTCATGATTCTAGCTTCACAAGTGTCTTCTCATATGATATCCTTCTCTTCCTCTTTGAGCATCCTCCTATCATGTCAAGATGTAATACCTCCAAGTGGAATCCACACATGACAAGACGATATCAGTCTGGAACTCTCCTAGTGTAGCTTTCTTCTTAAAAATGACTAATTGAGCTAGGACTAGGCAGTGGACAAGAATGAAGACTCAATGAATCTGTAGTGCATAGTTCCAGAGGTCAGGAAGGAGGATTGAGGCTTGAGACTGCTTAGTGCACAATTTAGGGAGCCCTAAGCAAGATTACTACGCAGTTTAGGGGCTCAAGAAGGAATTCTTGAGGCTTGAAATTTCACATTGTGTAGCTCAAGAGAGGGAGAGACCTAGGGATTGCACAATTGTGCACTTCAAGGAGGTAGGATGGAAGTTTGAGGCTTGAAACTATGTAGTGCGCAAAAGAAGGGCGACTGGGAGGTTGATCTGCAATAGTTATGGAGGTCAGGAAGCAGTCTTGATCCTTGAGATTTGCAACGCGCATTTGGTGAGATGGATTAGTGGATTGCCGGTTGCAAGTTCAAGGACTCAGGTGAAAACGGATGATTTGAAAGATAACAAAGTTAAATGCTTGTTTATTTTTTTCTCCTTTCCCTTCTCTACTTGGTTGGTTTGATATGTCAAAACACTATCCAATACAGGTCTGAGTCAAGAATGAAGATCCTAACAAAGTTACGGGCTTTGAAGTTCGACCAAAGTTTTTTTATCCAGAACAAATCATATTTTCTGCATAGACATCATCAACTTTAAAGGTATGTAAACCCAATATAGAGAAGAGGATAAGAGATAAGACAAACATTGTTCATCGTCACAATTTCCCTTTTCAAATTTTTCCACATTATCTTTTGAGCCAAGTGAAAGCAGTTTCACACAAAGTTTATTAAACAATAAGTACAAGATAAGGCATTATAATAATAAAACAACGAAACAAGATCAAAAGAGAAAATGAATTTAGAATTGGACTAAAGTAACATGCGAGATAGAATAAGAGGACAAAACAAATCCAAAGACTAGATAGAGAGCGAGTGTGGGATGAGTGTGCAAGTGAAACTGACATGCAACTAAACCTATTCCTAACATAACCAGCTAGAAGGTCAAGGCTAAGTATAATGGAATTTCCAATGTAGCCACCGTAACCGCTCTCAACCTATAATCACAAAGATATAAGCAATTAAAATCAATATAAAGCATTGTGCAAAAGAAAAGAGTATAACTTGAAAAACTTGCACAATGAATTGAAGTTCTTGGTAAAGATATTCCGTACTTATTAGCTTTAATCAGTTTTGAGCTTTACCTTTTTGCTTGAAATGACAATCATACAAATCTTGAAGGTTGCTCATGGAAGTACAGTCATTCAAGTTTTCAGTTTTTGCAAACATCAATAAAGATCAAAACTTGTTATTTGTGACAGAGCTTGCAATGTAAGTAAGATTGCTCTAAATTATTTGGCGATTAGATCTTGATATTTAGAACAATCAATTTGAAAATCTTGATGCTCATGAGAAAATGAATTTTCAATTAATGTCTTTGAATCACAAAGAGAATCTTCTGAGGGGAATTCAATCCAATCTCATACAGAAACTTTGTTAAGATGGTGATAACCTGACATAACCATCATCTCACGTTGAAGTGTCTCAACTATCCGACAAGCATATGAACAATGAAATAATGAACCATGAAGATCATTGGGTTCAACAAAATCAATCAATGTAAGACAACTATCATCAGATATGCTAATGGGACAATGATTGATTGAGAGATAATTGTTAGAACCAACACCATGATTAGGTTGGAGACTATAAGATCCGTGATTCTTCATTGGTTCCATTTGTATCTGATTAGACATCATGCTAGCAATATTAAATCTTAAAGTATTTAAAACAATCGCAGACGTCGCAAATTTAGGAAACCAATTAAGATACCAGGATGGTAAAATATTGGAAGCAAGGGTCAAATCAAGCCAAGTATTCATAACAACACAAGGGTATTGATTCACTTAATCACTCAATCATTTACCGTTATTCAAGAAGAGATATTGTGCAAAAAACATGATTAGATCCATGACATGCACGAAAGTGATAAGAAGGTGACTGATCTCAGAAGCATTCAATAGGGAAGAACCTTCTAACCGAGAATGACCTCTGTCTTGATAACCAGGATGACAAGCTTTGAAACCATGGGCATCCTTGAAAGATGTGCTCTCCAACCCTGAGTGCGATACAAGGTATTCACATGATGAAGAAGGATTAACCAAACAAAAATCTTTCATTTGATCATAAATGTTATCTTAAAGATCGTGAAGATCAACTTGAAAATATTGAAAGTCCTTTAAGAATGAACTCACAACTAGTGGGTAGATGTTAAATCAAGAATTATGCATGAAAATATGGATCCAAATTAGTTGAGAGATCACAATGGGATCACAAGAATCTGACATAACCATCAGCAAAGGCTAAAGTGCCCTAGCTTCTTGATAGCTCTCTAAACTTTCTAATGGTGGATCATCAAATTTGGGTGGCTTATAAAAATAAATAGGTAGGTATGCACCACCATCAGATGTATCAATGAAAATATTGTTAATGCCACTCATTTGATTAGACTTAATATTAAACATATCAAATTATTGATGGATAGATCATTGAGATATATCATTTAGAAAACTCCCTCAATCATTTAGAGTTATAACATCACCTTCTTGACATAAGAAATATTTACAATTGAACAAATCATGCATAATAGGTTTGAGCTTTTCATCCTCTGATTGTAGGACCACACCATCCTATGTTTTCACAACCAACTAGATAAGGATCCAAAGAATTAAGAAACGTTGTTGGTCTAAAAAAATTATCCAACATATTTGGGTACGATGAATTGTGTGTTAGAGATGAGGAGAGATGAACAGACTCGAGAGAAGAAACACGAGTTGTAAGAGGAGAATGAGCTTGTAAGAAAAATAGATCAAAATGAATGTTATGTCCCATGATATTATCTTCATCATCGTAATGATCAAAGACAGGCATATTGATCTGTAAATGGAGGAAAACTCCTATAAAAAATTGACCGTCCTCTGACACTTTGCAAGTTAACAAAGTGGGTATTTAAAGGTAAACAAGTTTCACAACCTTTTCAAGAATGTGAGTTAGTTTTTCCACATGAACTTAACAGAGAAAAAAAATACATATGCATCTCAAAATGATAAACATAAATCAACATTTGATGACGAAGTTCTCCCCTCCTAGGCTACATCTCTGGGCCTACTCCAACATCTAGACTGATATATTGATTTTAACAGTAAATGAGTACATACAACATGTTGACAGTAGAGTGGCTTGTTTCACCTACAAAGAAACATTCTTCTACAAAGAATTCTCACTTAGAAAAATGACTCTCTACAATAAGTCATGATAATGTCAACATAAAAAGGACTCTCACACAATATGTCCTTGTACTTCATCATAAATCAAAAGCATAACATGAAAGTCCTCCACAATGAAGTGTTTAAAATGGCTTCTCTCCTTAATACATTGAGAAAATAATTAAAAGAGCTACTCTACAGAAGTAATAATTGTGGTAGATGAAACTAGAAGACTGGAAAACCTCTAACTAGGCTGTCTCTATGCTAAAATATGCCTTCAAAATACTTCAAAAATTACTCTACCTATAGCACTAAAAGACTTGATTCTGTTAAAAAGTCCATCATAAAGTGCTCAAATAAAAAAAAATAAGGCTTACATTGAGTCTAGGACATTCAAAAACCCCCATCTAGGCTCTTCTTGAGCTCAAAAAGGTTAACAATTGAACAAGATATGCTTCTCTAAGCCAAGCTTTGCCACATGTCTTGGAAATTGGCGAAACCTGCTAACTGCACGACAATTTTTCCCTTTTCTCAGTCCACCGAGTGACAATTTCACCTGGGACCAACGAGATTCTCACTGTATGTTAGTGTCAGTGTCTTCACACTACGATCAGTGATCAAAATTACTCTTTTGCATTTCATACTAGGTTTTCCATTCTCATGAGTTTCATTCCATTAGGTCATGGATCAACTGATGGTAGGGTTCAATTCAGTTTTTTCCCTCATGACATATATCTGCTGACCTCTGTTCATACTTTTCAGGTCAATGGTTCATGTTTAAATAGGTCTTAGGTCTTAGGGTTTGAGTCTCATTAGGTCTAGGGTTTCCTCCATGGTCAAATTTCAGTTATTATTGCTAATAATGGTCAGCAAAGACATGAGGAGGTTAATAATGATCAGAAAAGTCAAAATGTGTTAATTTGTAAGCTTAATGAAGGGCTCACCTCAAAACTAGTTTTGAGGTGAAAAAGAGAATTTGGATTTCATAGTTAAATTTAATGTAATTTTATCATTCTCATATGTAATAAATGGTTCCATGTTGCTCCTGGTCACCGGGTGATATTTCTAAGCACCTGCCACTGCAAAAATCAAGTCATCTTGAGCACCAATCCGCCTGCAAAAGCAAAAGAGAACAAACCCTAATTTCCTCTCCCACTGAGCTAGGGTTGGCTATGGCATCAGAGATATATGATCAAAGGAGGCATGAGAGATATAAGAAGGAATGAGGCCATCTCATGTCATCAAACATCAGGTCTCCACCATTTGTGGAGAAGTCATTCCAAGGAACAAGCCATTCATCACACATAAGGGACGATTTTTCTTCAAACTAGGTTTATCAGCAAGAAAAGATGAATTTGGAAAATGTGAGAGAGGTTTTTGTCCATAATAGGACAAGGAAGGAAAACCTTATTCAATTTTTACACAGGTGTCATGGTTTTAGAGAAATGTCAAAAATACAGTTGCCTCAGGAGGGTTGCTACACCTCTGAAGTGACCTTGGTAAAATCAAAATTTATCCTATCTTTGTTGGCCAAATGACTTTCTTTATGCATCAAACGATAACTAGACACAACAATCTTTCCAATGAGCTATCATGAGCTCAATGTAGAGTTGAGGAAGACCTTCAAAAGTTGAATGCAACATGACTCTTCATTTAGGCAGCCTCATTCTGCACATTTTGACCAGTCTTGGGAGATTGGCCTTTTGATAGGGAAAATAAACTCCAAATTTGAAAATTTAAGATTTTCTGGAAAGTAGACTCAATATGATTTCCAACGGGATATCACACGTCCAATTTGGACACCGTAAAGGCCTCCAAACACTGTCTGCAAAAGGGCGTTGTGCCCCTGTCAACTGGCACTGTGCATTGGATTGGCGTTGCGCACTTGTGAGCTTTTGCCAGTGTAAAATTACACAGGCGTTGCACATAGAAAAGGCATTGCACACATATTAGAGGGCGTTGTGCACCTAGTAGCCAAGCTCTCAAAACTTGTCAAATTGTTCCAAAGAGCACTAAATCACCTCAAATCTCCAAATTTCATCTATTTCAAGTAAGTATCACTACCATTATTTCTAAAAATAAGTTTTGCAATCAGCTATTGGTGAGTTTGTTTCTTAAGAAAGTAAACCCTAGTTGTCACCTAAAATATCTCATAAACTCAAAGGCCCATTGTTTTATTGTTGTTTTCCCCCCCCTCAAACCTATTCCCCATACATGATTCCCTAAACATTATTCCCTCTATATTTTCCCCACTTCATACATATACCCTAAACCCTACCATACTCCCAAACTCTATATCGTATGCCCTAAACCCTATCATACTCCCAAACCCTACATCATTCATTAATCACTCATTTCCCACACCCCTATCCCATTCTTGTGCAACCTCATTAACATTCCTATCTAAAATCTCTTCATACTCATCATACCCTCATTCATTACTCCATCACTCCTCATTGGCCATAAAGACAAACAACGGTACAATAAATGGAGAGGGACAGTGGGTATGAAATGGAGGAAGAGACACATAGTGAAAGTTCCAGAGAGAGAGACACTCAGGGCAGAAGACCTCATAAGGGAGGAAAGCATATCAGAGAGGAGCCCACCAGTTTGAGAGAGTTGCAAGCTTGCCCATTTACCCTTTCTTTTTTCAGACATCAGTCATGTTTTAATTTTTGTGAAATGGTGAAAAGGGTAAAATCCCATCATGAATTAGCAAGGTTGAGGAAGGCTTTCAGAAGCAAAAAGGAGCAAAACAAATTAGAAATCCTAGCTGATGCCTCATTAGCTCATCAAAGCAGTGCATGAGGGTGTCCTGTGCCAATTTTGGGACAATTTTGGTAAAATTTGGTAATTTCCAAATTTTGAATTTTGAAACACAGGAAATCCCAATTGATGGCGTTGCGATTTTGATGGGGGCACTTTTTGGAGAAGTGGCTTACATATTCAGATTACTCATGATGAGAACATCAATCCTTGAAAGTTTCAGAAAATTTGGAGAAGATCTTGGTCACCTAAAGGTCAAAACACCATCAAAAAATGACCTCTCTGCCACTTTTTTGACACACAGGAAGCAGTCTTGGGAGATTCCATTTTTGAAGGGGCAAATGACATCCAAATCCAGAAATTAAAGTTGTTCTAGAAAGTAGACTTGACAAGATTCCCAACGAGCTATCCTGCACCCAATTTGGACATTGGGAAGGTCCCCAAAACGGGCTCGGAAAAAGCATTATGCATTGGATCAGGGGCGCTACGCATTGGATGAAAATTGCCAGTTTGGCTCCAAAATCAAAACTTCGCCTAGATTTTTTGTAATTTGAATTTTTGGCTCTTTTTAGGTAAATCTATGAATTCAATTGATGCTATGGGATGTAAATATAATTTCAAAATTACTCTTAGAGGTAAATTCATCATTTTGAGGTGGTTGAGGGAGGAATGAATCAGTTTCCATGGTTTTAGAGGCAAGTTGTTCCACTGCCTATATTCCTATTCTTAGTTTAGATATGGTTGAAACCACCCCTCTTCTCATGGATTTGACCCCTAATGGCTCATACAGGTGGTTTGGTGCCTATATTATGTAATTTCTTAGTCATTTGAAAAGGTTGGACTCTTTTGGAAGTGGAGCACACATTGTATACTTGTATCAACAGATTGGCAAGGAATAAACCAAGTTTTGCAGCTATTTTTGTGGGATTCTTGTGATACTGTGTTTTTGTATTGTTTTTTCTTATGTGTTATATGTTTCAAAATATTTCCATTCTTCTAAACTAAATGAATCAAGAGAAATAGGCAAAATACATTGATAACGGTGCTTTGCCTTGGGAATGCATTTAGTTTTTAATGTTTTCAACAGTTTGAAGAGGATTCATGGTCTTTGCATGCCCTCCTCGGCCCCTCAGCAGTCTTAAATCAACCATCTCCTTCAATTCCAAGTGCATAAACACTTATCTATCTCACCCCACAGAACATGTCTGTAAATCTGACTTGATTTCCCGGACCCAAGTTGCCTGCTCCATTTGATCCAGCAACCAATCATCAAAATCAACTAAAAACCCTTGAGCTGCTATACCTAGCCTAAAATATAATTTCAATTCAGCCATCTCAAGCTATAATTGCAGTCATATTTACTGAGATTGACAAGGAGAGAGCCCTCTCCCGACATGGTAGGGCTAGCTACCAGGTTAAGCATGGTTTGTGGATATACTAGGATTGCCTCCCTTCTGCCTGAGGTTGATCTAGGCTCTAGCACTATAAAAAGTGCAATTAATTACCTCTTTAATTTACCAATAAACCCTATGTGCAAAAACTAGGTCATGTGGAGCACATAAGACCGAGGTTTGGGGCTAACTGTCTGTCCCTACTAGCTCTAGATCCTTTTCCATCGGGGCATGGTCAAGTTGTACCCATGTGGCGAGAGGCCAGGGCCAACTGCCCGCCCCCACTGGTTGTGGTTCTACTTGTGGTCATATAAACCATCGAAAACCAAGTGTTGGGGCTTATTCGTCCATGCCCTCCATCTAGACCTTCGTCTGTGGTTGCATGGGTGTCGAGGAACCTAGGGCTAGGGCCAAGTGCCCCACTCGTCTACCCTAGCTCCTCCACCGTGGGCATGTGATGGGTGTGCAACCGAGGGCTACGACTTACAGCCCCAGACTTTCCACCAAGTGTTGTAGGTTGTGGCAATATTTGTAATGTGACGTGGGGGCCAGGGATAGTTTCTCGACCCCTCCTCCCAACACTAAAATTATACGAATTTAAATATAACCTGATCACATTATATATTAAGAACCAATG
Source organism: Pinus taeda (assembly GCA_000404065.3). Lineage (NCBI taxonomy): Eukaryota > Viridiplantae > Streptophyta > Pinopsida > Pinales > Pinaceae > Pinus > Pinus taeda. The sequence continues at coordinate 30,959 of APFE030336494.1, forward strand.
TGATGGCCCAACAGTAAAGCGCAAAGTTTGCTTGTCGCAAGTCGACAGGTCAAACCTGCCGAGGCCTTCACACCTATTACAAAAATAATTGATGAATCATAGAGGGCCACATGGTGCCCTCCGATAGGGCCATGTGGCTACCCCTAATTGGGCCACATCACAACTGCACGAACTAATCAAAACACACCAAATGCACCCTGTATGACGATGCCATGTGTCAGGAAAAGATTTTCCCATTTGACACCGTACCTTACATAGTCATCTAATGACGTTAGTTGTATGAACTGCCCAGTCAGCAACCCAGTCAACCCTGTTGTTGACTTTTTGGTTATTGTTCGAACACTTAAGAACATCATAACTTCTTCATACGACGTCAGATTGAGGCGATTCAATCATCATTGGAATCAGGATGACAAACATTATGACTTGACAAAGGTTTTGGGAGATTCCAAGTACTTTTATCTTTTAGCCTATTTTTTATCTCCAAATCATATCTCCTCAGAAGGAACTTTTCGACCTCCAAAAGTTTATCCTGTATTAGTAAATAAGTGAGGAAAAAGCTCATTAACTTTCCTAATCTCAATCCTTTTTCTTTTGTTTGAATTGGTGCCTTAGAGATCCAATCAAGGTACTCCACCTTGCCTATGCATGAAGTCCTTATCTTCTTGTCAATAATTAAGCCACAATTATTCTAAATGTACAGGAACAAAAGCTTCGATGAATGAAATCTGAAAATTCTCTCCAAAACCATATTTCTTTGTCTCTAACAAACTTCACCTTGAAGTCCTTCTTGGCTAAACACAAACTTGATTTTCCACCTAGAAACCATAAGCAACTCAATTCCTGCTATGCATTGATTTGTACTTTGCTTTATTGTCCTCAAGCTGCACTTATACTCTTAGATGCACTAGCTGCATTTTTTCAATGACATGCTTAGCTTTGTCCACATAATCATGGTCATCTTTTGCACAATATTTACCAAATATTAAATTCACAAACAAACTTCATTTCGAAATAATTGTATAAGTGAGTGCTTGACACAACTGTAGACATACTAGATGAAATACAAATGCTCATAGAAAAAGTCAACAAACAATTGGACTCATCATCAAGCTAAAATAACATAACATGTAAAAGAAAACACACTTGTTGCAGATAAATAATTGTATATGACTTCACTTTATAAAGTACCCAAACAATAATTTACAACAGGTAATTATAATTTTACAAAGAAAGAAAACTATACAACATAGTCTACCCATCCTTTTCTTATCCCAAGCTTATGGGTTTTCTTTCTACACCCACTCTACTTTAAAGGTTGATTTAGGAACTACATCAATTTCCGTGTTGCCACCTGTTTCTTTCCTTACAAAAGGTCACATGACCTCTTTGTCCTTCTAGGGACGAAGTTCTGGATGGAGTTTCCAACATTTTTCAATCTGGTGCCCATTCATTCTACAATGGGTACAAAAATGCTTCCCCTTTCCCATTGACAAGGAAGTCTTCATAATAGGGAGAGATTCCTCATGCTTTGTCCCAAGGATTTTATTCATTATTTTTACCATCAGCTTACATTGTTCACAATCAACCACACAATGGTCATCTACATCACAAAATGTGCAAGGAAGCTTTTCCCATAAATAATCAAAACCACCAACATTTCCCATAAATAATCAAAATCACCAACATTTTTAAAATCCCCATGGCACTTATACATTTCCTCTGGGCTATGAATTTGACAAAGAGGAATGGACTTTTCATGTCCCTTGGAATATTCAGCTCTCTCCGGAGACAATTTTCCATCATCACTACCATCATGGTGTGACATATCATCACTTCATGATTTCTTTGCCTCAACAATTTTAGAGCGCTCTCCAATTTCTCCACGACCATAACCCAATCCTTCATATCGTGGTCATTCTTTCACCTCGATAGGATTATTGATACATTGGCCATGATTATGAGGCCTCTTCCATCATAACCAATCCGAGTTAAAAGCTTCATACCAATACCTTTGGCATGCTTTTCAAAGACTGCAAAATATGTGTTATCAATATTAGTTGAAGGAGTAGAACTAGAAATGATAATTACCTCCTTTGACTTGTCACCCATATTTTTTGTTTCAAATGTTGATGAAGAAGTGGATGATGAATCAATCCAACCATTTTTACCAACTGGCACATAAGGAGAATCTTTCAGATGCTGACAAAACTCACAAGCATCATTCTCAACATAAGGTCCACATCCTGTGTACAGACCATTACCACAAATTGGCTACATCTTGGAGGGATTTTTTTCTACTTCGGAATGGAAATCTCACCATTTTTTTCCTCCACTACATGCTGCAATTGTAGGCACATTTTCCTTTTGTCCTCCTTTGCAATTTCAAGCAATCTCCTCACCTCAACATTCTCCATTTGAAAAGACAAATTAATCTCCTCCAACTCTTGGAGTCTTTCATGATTCAATTTATTTCCCATGCTTGAAACTTGATCAAAACCTTCTTTGATACCACCTGATTTGAAAATGGAGGTAAACTCCTCCTACCAAAAACTAACCGTCCTCTGATGCTTGTGCAAGTTAACAAAATGGGTCTTTAAAGGTAAACAAGTTTCACAACCTCTTCCGGAATGCAAGTTAAGTTTTTCACATGAACTTAAAAGAGAAACAAATACACATGAATTTAAAAATGATAAACATGAAGAGAAGAAATCAAAATTTGATGATGGAGTTCACCCCTCCTGGCTACATCTTCGGGCCTACTCCAACAACTAGACCGATATATTGTTTTCAACAGTAAATGAGTACGTACAACATATTGACAGTAGAGTGGCTTGTTTCTCCTACAAAGAATTATCACATAGAAAAATGACTCCCCACAACAAGTCATGATAATGTCAACATAAAAAGGACTCTCACACAATATGTCCTTGTACTCCATCATAAATCAAAAGCATAAAACATGAAACTCCTCCACAATGAAGAGTTTAAAAGGGGTTGTCTCCTTGATACATTGAGAAAATACTTAAAAGAGGTGCTCTACAGAAGTAAAAAATACTAGAGATGAAACCAGAATGCTGGAAAACCTCTAACTAGGCTCTCTCTATGCTCAAATATGCCTCCAAACTGCTTCAAAATTGACTCTGCCTCTAGCACAAAAAGACTTGATTCTTCAAAAATTCCCTCATAACGTGCTCAAATAAAAAAACTGAGGATGTCATTGAGTCTAGGAGACTCAAAAACCCCCATATAGGCTCTTCTTGAGCTCAAAAAGGTTAAAAATTGAGCAATATATGCTTCTCTAAGCCAAGCTCTATTATTTATCCTGCAATTTGACAAAACCTGCTAACTACATGACAATTTCACTCGTGACCGATGAGATTCCTTCTGAAAAAAGTTCAATCTGTTGCTTCTTTAATTTTTCCCATAACCTCTATGTGAAAAAACTAGGTCACGTGGAGCACATAAGGCTAGGGGTTAGGGCCAACTATTCGTCATCGCCAACTTTAGCTCCTTTTCCGCCGGGGCATGGTCACATTGTGCCCATGTGGCTAGGGGCCGGGGCCAACCATGAGATGTGGCTCCTCCTGTGGTCATATAAATCATTTAAAAACAAGGTCTGAGGCTTATCTACCTGTGCCCTTTGCCTAGACCTCCACCTGTTGTCACATGGGTGTCGAGGAACTTGGGGCTAGGGCCAAGTGCCCCACCCCTATCTGCTAGCTTCTTTGTCATGGGAATTTGATGGGCATGAAACTAGGGGCTAGGGCTTACAATCCCGCCCTCTCCTCCAAGCACCATAGGTTGTGGGAATATGGATGTAATTTGACCTGGGTGGCGGGGCTAGCTGCTCGGTCCCTCCTCCCAACACCAAAATTATATGAATTTAAATATAACTGATCACGTTCTATATTAAGAACCAACGTGATGGCCCAACAATAAAGCCTGGAGTTTGGTTGTGGCAGGTCGAAGGGTCAAACCTCACCAAGGCCTTTGTGCCTATTAAAAAAATTTGACCAATCATAGAGGGCCATGTGGTGCCCTCCGATCGGGCCATGTGGTGGCCTTTGATTGGGTCACATCACAACTGCACAACCTAGTAAAAACACGCCAAATGCACCTTGTATGATGATGCCACATTTTAGCATGGGATTGGCACGTCTGACACCGTACCCTACATAGTCAGATGACGACGTCAGCTGTACATACTACGCAGTTAGCAACCCAGTCAACCCTGTTGTTGACTTTTTGGTTATTGGTCAAAAATGTCATAACGCCATAAATTGTTCGTACGATGTTGAATTGAGGCGATTTAAGCATCATTGGAATCAGGATGACAAACTCTACGACTTGACACTGGTTTCAGGAGATTCTGAGCACTTTCATTTTTAGCCTAATTTTTATCTTCGGATCACATACCAATGCAACATTCAGATTGATATTTATTTTCTTCAATAGGGTATACCAAATATTCAATGACCTAACAATTCATTTCTTTAAATTTAATATCTCAAGATGCATGACTCGAAGAAACTTCAGAATCATTCAAAATCGAAAGAGACTCCCATCACACAAATGGAGATTGCAAACTATGAAAAGCATATTTTGAATCGACAAGTACAAATCCAAGTGCTCAGAAAAATGAAATATATCATTCAATATACTTGGATATCCAACACCACATGTGTTAATGGAAACAGGGATGTCATGGCAATGGTTGTCAAAATTATCAACTTGAATGAAGGATTTGGAATCATTTGACATGTTATCAAGATTGTGAGATCAATGATTAGCCAAAAATGCAAGATTTTTATCTTGAAATAGGGAAGAAAGTTGAAACATATCTTCAATATTTTTCTCCTCTACATATGAAATGTAACTACCTTGTCCTTGATCACTACTTGAAACAATAGGTTGAACATCATTAAGAGTTTAAGTAGGTTGATCAAGTGGATCGTGAAATAGGGAATCATGAGATGTAGATGGTAGAGGTTGAAAAGCATCCCTTGAGGAAATTATGCTTTCAATTGGATTGGATTCAAGATTAGGATTATGTACATTCATGTGATCTTGAAAAAGTAAGGGATAAACTTTACTTCAAACTCTGTGTAATTGCTAAATCGTTCCAAGTTATCCTCAATAGGATCTGAATCATGGGAATTGGGTGGAGGTTGAATGGATGGATCAAAAATTTGATTTTCAGATTTCCCAACTTTAAAAACATCACTAAGAGGCACCCAAATCGGTACTCGAAAAGGAGGAGGACAAGGAACAAACATAATAGTAGGTTCCTTCTCATAAATTTGGGGTGGCTCATGATCAACATAAGTTGGGAGAGAAAACTCATCAAAGGGTTTGGACACATTATTTCATGGAGAGAAGAACCAAGCTATGAAACTTTTCACTAATAAAATTTGAATCAATCACTCCCACAGGAAATTCATAGCAAAGATGAAAAAATTAATTAAGAAAATCCTCTACAGATTCACTATATTTCATTATAAGCACATCAATCCTATTACATACATCTTGATAATCATATCTGTCAAATGCTTGATGAAGATCCCTTAGAAATTGATAGAATGAATGAATGGAAGAGGATGGTAAAGTATGACATGACTTATTAAATCAACCTTCAAGAGTGAGGTTGAATAATATACAAACAACATCTTCATCATCAATTTCGTTAGATTTATAAAAACCAAGAAAATCATATATATGTTTGGATATGAATGTATCACCCTCGCCATCAAACCTGAATTGAGACAAGTCATGAAACTATTCCGTGGAGATGAAAAATTTACCAAGGGATAGGTTAGAAAAAAATTATGGGATTGTGATTTGGGAATGAGATATTTAAGATCAGAGATTCAAAATAGACTCAACGGGCACAACTTGTCATCTGGCTCTCCTTCTAGTGTCAATTGTTGATGGTGCTAGAAATCTGTCAACCAAGGGGGTCTCCATGATGTGAATTCCCAATTAGACCTCACATCATCTGGAATAGGAGCCCCAATTGGAAACATGACCAATTTTCATTGTCCTTAGCGATTTTCCTTGGATCCAATTGTTAACATAAGAGGTTATACAAACATTCTTTGAAACAAGCAAGTAAGTTGATACTATGAGGCATACAATTTTAATGTATATAAGGTACTTTCACATCAGGGGGGAAACGAGTGAGGCTCTAGAAGGAAATTAACAGTACTATCCTAAAAGAGACACACAAGATCATAACAGGATCACAAGTTCGTCTGCAAATAGCTCGCAAGCCAACTATGATCATAAAACCAAATACAACACACCTTCAACAAGATAAGTACCAAAGCCACCAAAATAGTTCCATTTCTTTAGTACATGTGAAAAAAACACATACTACAAACGTATAAAGAATAGTATTCATTTATTCATGATAGATGCATGAAAATGTCTTGGCTCATCGATCTTCATTTATTAAGTAGAAGTGCCAAGATATAAAAATACAATTCTTGTACACTAGCACCAATAGTGGAAAATTAAGTCACCACTTGCTTCTCCAAAGAAAGACCACCTCTCTTATGCCAAGATAGAGAAGGCAAGGTGAAAATTCAAGTCCCCAAAAGTCACTCAGATTGAGTTATGAGGGTGTATTTATAACAAGTGAGTTGAATCTTCACCTCCCACGTGACTCTTGACCTCCCTCGTGAATCTTGAGCTTCTCTAATGCATTTTCAAATTCTTACATGACCTTTGAGCTTCTATATGACTTTAGAACTTAACAGTGACTCTTCATATTCCATGTGGGACCCTTGGTATTCCACATATTTTACATTTTCTCATTTTGGAGAATTACATAATTACATTCCACAAATGATGTGGTAAGACATTATGACACATGTGACTCTTGAGATGACTCTTGAAAACGATGGCATGGAACTTCATGATGATGTGGCATTGCCAAACTTCTCCTTTTGTTGCTTTCTTTGCATCTTCACAATGGATCTTTCATGTGATTTGTATTCATCCTCCAAAGGGTTGATTGATATGGAGTCTTCGTGCGATCTTGATGTTTGATCTTCTTTCAAAAGCTAATGTCTCTTAATCTTCCTAGTCAATGAATTCTTTATGATTCCATATTCACAAGTGTCTTCTCGTATGATTTCCTTATCTTCCTCTCCGAACATCATTCTGTCATGTCAGGATGTAATACGCGCAAATGGAATCCACACATGAAAAGATGACATCAATCTGGAAACCTCCTAGTCTATCTTGCTTCCTAAAAATGATTGATTGAGCTGAGACTGAGAATTGGACGAGAAGGAAGACTCAAGGATTATGTAGTGCACAATTCTAGAGGTCAGGAGGGAGGAATGGGTCTTGAGATTGTGCAGTGCACAGTTTAGGGAGACTTGAGCAATATGATTTTGTAGTTGAAGGGATGAAGGAGGAAGTATTGAGGCTTGAAGTTTCCCACTGCATAGCACAGGAGAGGGAGATACCTAGGGATTACACAATTGCACAGTTCAAGGAGGTAGGATAGAAGCTTGAGGCTTGATACTGTGTAGTGCGCAGAAGAAGGGTGATTGGGAGGATGATCTATGTAGTTATTGAGGTTGAGGAGGTAGTCTTGAGCCTTGAGACTATGCAATGCGCAATTCTAAAGGGAAACTGATTAGTTGATTGCACAGTTCAAGGAATCAGGGAGGAAACTTGATGACTAACACTGCACAATGCACAGTAGGAGACTGGCTGGAAGGCAAGATTCCGTAGTTTTTGAGGGCAAGGAGGCAATCCTTGAGCACTATGACTACGAATGCATATTCCTTGAAGGTAGGAAATGAAAAATGCACATTTTTAGGAGGAAAGGGGGGAGCTTGAGCCTTGCTACTGTGTAATGCATAGTTCAAGGAGACTAAGTTGGGTCAAGTTGGTTGTGTAGAAAGCATTTTTCAGGATTTGGCTAAGTGCGGGATTAGTAAGGTAGAAATAAGACCGGGATGAACTTATGAATGATCACGCACACTCAGAAAAATTGATGGCATATCATTGAATGCTCATTATATAAGAATAACATGATCCTCTTAATGTGACAACAATACAACAACCTCCTCCAAATGTGACACTTAGGGTACACTTTACAACGATAGTGATGACACTTGTACAAAATTTCTCAAGACTTGGGGAATATATATGACATATTTCCTTGTGATGAATGGAACACATGGATGCAGGAGAATGCATCAAAACTTCCCTTTAAGATTGTACTTTTGACTCCCTTCAAATAGGTGTGATAGTTACGATACACTTTGCGACGACGGTGACGAAACTAGTATGACAATGCATAAAATTTTGGGGATGTGTGTAGTACATGTCCACATGGTAAATAGGACCTATTGGTACCAAAAATTCCTCGATAAAATGAACCAAAACTTTGATTATGCAATATACGACACTTTCGATGCCAAAATATGACATTTGTGATGGTAAGAGAAACGTGCAAACGACACTTGCAAAATGCGAATGATGATGAAATAAATTCATGCCAGAGCGAAGGTAATGTGAAAATGAAACTTATTAAAGGGAAGGAAAGAAAAAGTGATAGTCTTAAACATGAAACCAACACTTGCCAAAGGGATGGTGCATAAAAGCAACAACTTGGCAAAATCACCGAAATAGAAGTCCAATAGCAACCAAAAGTGAGAGACTTCCAATTGAAAGTGTGCACTGGCTGTCGACATAAGTTGAACATTTCACAGGCACCGTCTTGATGGAATATTTTATGCCTATTCAAGCATGTGTAAAGGATGTGCTCATGAATTATTACGGAGTCAACATTTGTGAGCAAGTGAATTTGACACTTAGAAACCAAGAAGAACACTTAAAAACTTAGCACGACATTAATCAATCATGAAGAGACTATGGCATAATAGATTGTTGGATCCTTAGTAGGTTCCCAAATTCACATTTAGGAAAACTTTTGCAGAGTGTTGATCGCATCGTCAACAACTTATGATAAGGAGATTAAATATGAAGGGGAGTGGTGTTGACATGGTGAATTTTCGCTATACCAACAAGGGGAACTAACCCGATCACATACCCCAATTACATCCGCTTTCGTTTGGGATGGCTAGCTCCAACGGGTTTTAAAGGGTCCTGTAAACTATTAAAGGTGTTGAGAGATTGCTTCCTTGAGGAAGACTTCAATTAAATCAACAAAAGAAACATCTAACGTATATGTATCAAATCCTATCTACATTACTTCTCACTACTGAAGCTAGTCCTAACTATCATAATATATCCTGCAGGAGCATAACAAAAAGAGGTTAAACATCATATATAGATTCCAAGTCAAAATGAATCAATTACTGGTTCATATGAGAACAAGGCTGCATTAAATCCTAATTGCAATCCAATTACTTATACAGGAATACACATTCCTTTCCATACAAATAACACTTGCAATTGATGTTTAACAAAGTTTTGACTCAGCAGCCTTTCATGAGTTAAGCATGCTATTGAATTATATTCAAATAACCATAAATAACTACGAACTATATGTTATCAATATGCACAAAGAAAAACACATTTATCTTTATGCCAGCAACAATAACCTGATTCCAAACATATAAAAGAGGAAGAGAATAGATCCGAAACAAAAGGCTTCTTTTAGACCCAAACAGTCTGCTTTATTCATAATAAATAAAAAGTTGTTCTACCCAAAAAAAAGTCCTAATCTCCTATCCGGAGGTAATACTTATGCCGTTGGAAATGACTCTCGATCTTCCCTTCACCTTTCGCCTTCCCCTTGTTCTTTCCAATATATAGATCAAAATACACAGATGTAGAATAGTCAGTGTCACTGCTAACACGTAGAAAGCATTTCCTGTCACTGGAGCACTTCATTTCCTGGGGAAATGAATAGATGTTGATTAGAAGAGGATGATTGTGTTTCATCTCTTCATGATGAAACCTAGGGCAATTTCACTTTCAGAATACACAGGAAACGCGTGGAACCCGACCGAGAACTCCTAAGGATGCCTCTTTAAACGGAACACATCTGCATATATGGACTCTCCGGATCTGCTCATGCGTTTTTTTTTACTTCTCACCTACAGAGATAATTAACATTAGTTTTATGATTATGAAACAACACAACATGATCACAAGCAAACCTTGCATTCAGCCACAGTTTCTATTTAATCTTTCAATGCTAAGCAACTATAATTGTCAAACCACTGAACCTTGCTGTGACATGTATTCTCGTTGCCCCTAATATTTAATTTTACTCAAGGATTTCCTTAACAATGTTTCAAGGATAGACCTATTCATTCTACTAGATTTTCCCTTGAAAACCCAGACCATAGCCTTTCATCGCAATACACAGGAAAACATGGGAAAACCCGCGACCGAGCCATAAGGTCGGCCTTGAAATGATATACACCTGGGCCTATAGTTATTGTCGGGTTTGCCATATCACATCGTAATGCTTCAATGGGCTTTCCCTTTAAATACCGGACAACAACACTTTATTGAAAACATGGGAATACATGGGAAAAACCCACATTCGACCATAAGGCCGGACTTGAAATACTATATACCCAGATTCATAGTTGTCGGTGGGTCTGGAATATCACAACACACCTTATATATAACCCTTGGGTTCGGCCGATTGCAATATGCGATTGTGGAAGCGGACCCGATAATGTATGTATTATACTTAATAGTCTTGTTGGGTCTGTTGTATCGCATCGGCCTTATGACTCGGCCTTGACTCCTGCCGATTGCAATATGCGATGGGGCTCCAGACCCAAAATATATATAATGTGCTTAATAATGCCATTGGGTCCAGAAGACAGGTGCCTTATAATTATATATATATATATATATATATATATATATATATATAATATATATATATAGCCTTGGAATCCTGCCGATTGCAATATGCGATGGGGCTTCGGACCCGAAATATATATATTATGGTTAAGAATGGCGTCTGGTCCGGTGCCTTATGGTACGCGTTGTATTGATTGCGATAGGTAGAAAAGGGTGATTTATGCATGTTTGTGAATCATTTCCATTGTAAAGAGTTATAATGGAAATAAAGGTGTGATAGAAGGTTTTTGAGGGTTGAAAAAGTCCCAAAAGAGGATATGAATGAAGGGCAGGAAAGGGTTATAGATGAATCATGCGATAGATATTTATTAAGGGGGCTCAACCATTAGGAATTGAAGATTTGACTCAGCAACGAGTTAAATTTCCTGGGATAAAACAGATCATTCGGAAAGGTGAAAGACCACTTTTAGGGGACCCATTCAAAATTGCTATCAAGGTAGGTTTTAATAGGGTGGTGGTTGCGGCCACAAAAACTGGTGAACCATTGGGTGAACCAGTTATCTTTGTTTCCAAATAAACCTTGGATCAATAAAACATTAGGGTGTTAAGATAAACTTGAAATGCAAACTGTATAGATGGATAAGCATGGGTTCCACTTCAACATTAATTGCTACAGGGGGGATAAAGGCAAATAGCTTCTACCTACTAACAGGGTTTTGGCAGGCATTCTCCAATGGTAGTATTATGGAATTTATTGACCTTCCTTTACCTGTTTCCTACTTTCAAAAATCCTTTCGAGGCCATCACTAATCTGTCAACACCTATTTAGGTGTGTACCTCATCTCTTTATTGCTCATAAAACTTGATGTAGATATGTTTATCTGCACTTTATATGATAATTTGAATTCTATATTTTCATATGATTGAATGGGGCATAGTCATGGATCATGCCATATTTTTAAACCGCTTAAGAAAGGTTGGGCTTGCTGTGTCAACTGGTACTCTGAACCCAGCAATATTCCCTACTCTAACCAGCTTCCCAAACAACCTATCCTTCCAGATTGATACAAGGACTTGACATTTCATTTTCTTTTAAATAAGTCCTTCCAGTTTCAGGCACAAGGACTAGAGAACAATTGGATTTGCTATAGGGTGTATGATAGTGAGCTTAGCCCATGAAAGGAGGTATACTTGTAGATGACAGGTATTTTTAGAATTTAGTGTGGTGGATGGGACCAATGGAGAATAACAGCAAACCTTACAGGGAAGCACAAGCCAGGTCTGAGTGGGATTTATTTAAAAATGCAACGTTCCTCCATGCCAGTCCAGTTGTAGTTACATATTTTTTTGTTTTATAAAGATGCCCCTACATGCTCTAGGTATCCAGGTTATCAATAGATCTTACCTAGTTCCCAATAGATGCTAATGAGTGGCTTCGATTTGAATTCCACTGCTGATTTTCAAGTTCTCATGGGCTCATTGAAAGTTTGTTTGATGTGTAAGGTAACGATGGATTTAGGATCAACAGACTCATCAATAGGTTAATGAGGGAGGCAAACACTGAAGGTGGTGAATGAGGGCAATTTGAAGAGATTTGAAAAGGTGAAAATGAGACCGGAGGACCGAAATCAGTTAACTAAAGAAGGACTAAAATTGAAAACAGAAGGAAGATAAACTTTGCGGAAACAACAAAACGGAAGGGATGGAAATATACCTAAGCGAACAGTAAAATAAAATGAATTCTAACCTACTGAGAAAGTAACCACCATGTGGTGGCTATTGGAAGTATCTCTTGAGATGTTGGCCATTAACAGGGAGTTTTTCAGTTTCTCCCTTTAAAGTTTTCAATCTGTAAGTCCCTTAACCAATTTTTTCCATAACCTAGAATGTGCCTAGCCATAAGTGTTGGAATTTCATGTGTTTACCTTTTGGCTCATTCAACTTGTCCCATTTCAGGACTAGCTCTCCTACTTGGTAATCTTTATCTCCTGCCAGATGGCGATCAAACCATCTTTTCACAATCATTTGGTGATTTTTGAATTTATTTCTGGCTTTATCTCTCAATTCCTCCAACCTCACTATTTGGTTGATCCTTTCTTGAAGTAAGGTTGAAGGGGTTCCTCTTGAATCTCGGGAGAGCTGTAAAGAAGGAAGCGTAACGTTTGGAGGCAAGATGGCTTCCTGTCCATAGACGAGGAAGTATAGGGAGTTTCCTAAGGCCACTTTTGGGGTGACCCTATCGGCCCAAAGGGAATTTGTTAGAGCGTTGTGCCAGTTCCTCTGGTTTTCGGCAACAGATTTACAGATTATGCGGATGAGGTTTTTATTTGAGGACTCTGCAACTCCATTTCCCTGGGGGTAATAGTTTGATGCATACCTTATGTGAATTGATTTATCAATAGCAAATTCAGTCAATTTCAGTGATGAAAAGTAAGAAGCATTATCAAATATGAGAGCATCAGGGATGCCATACCTATTGATAATGAATTTCTCAATAAATGATATTACCTCGTCTTTGTTTACCTTCCGAATCAAGATGGCTTCGGTCCATCTAGTGAAGTAGTCATTCACCATGAGTATATCCTTATGCTGCTGTGAAGAGTTTGGAGTAATCTCGCCTATGAAATCTAGGCCCCATTGCTGGAACGGGCGATAAATCATAATGGGCCTGAGGGGAACAACTGGCTTTCTTTCTCGTCCTGCGGTGGTTTGACATACCTTGCATTTGCGAGCCTAGGCATGCGAGTCTTTGAACATCGTGGGCCATTAATATCTAGCTCTTAATATTTTGTGAGAAATGATCTCTTCGCCGTAGTGACCACCTACTCGGTCGTCATGCATTTCTTTTAAGACATGATCAACATCACCCTTTTCCAAACATCTCAGCCAAATTCCATCATAGTTTTTTATGTATAATGTGTCATTGGCCAAGTGATACTGATTAGATTTCAATCTGAGCACTCTCCTTTGTGATGCATCCATGTGTTTAGGACATAACTCCCGTGTGAGATAAAAGCGTATGTCATAATACCACGAATCAGGATCCAAAAGGGCTTCCGATGTTTTGCGCTCACACATCAGCGTCTCATTGATCCATAGGGGCTCCTCCCTGAGTTCTACATGTTCATTTTGCATGCTCTGCGCTTCTGGTTCTTCGAATGCCCCTTCTTTATCCGCTAAGGCTTGCGCTGTTAGCCTGCACAATCCCTGTCCTTGAACTATTTTTGCCAACTTAAGCTCGAGGTCGAATTCTTGAAGTGCGGTTATCTAATTCCCTCTCCATTCACCCATTTCTTTCTGCACAAAGAGGGCTCTTACAGTAGGATGGGGAACGATTACTTTAGTCCTGGCCTTTAATAGATAAAGGTGGAAGTGTTTTATAGCTTTAAAAACTGCAAAGCCTTGTTTCTCCATGTCTAGGTAGTTCAGTTCTGCTCCCTAAAGATTAGAGCTCATATAAGAAATAGGGACTTTGTCGCCGTCATCATTTTTTAAGTGAGGATTGCGGCATATGAAACATCAAAATAAAATGTGTACAAGAAGAATTCCTTGTCGAAATTTGGGCTGACCAACGCAAGAGCTTTTGCGATGGCCTCCTTAATTTGCTGAAATTATTTCTTAGCTTCATCGCTCCACCTATACACAATGCCTTTCTTCATCATTAGCTGTATAGGATGCACTATTTCTCCGAAACCTGAGACAAATTTCCTAACGAAATTAATCTTCCCAAAGAAAGATTGCATTGCCCTTTTATTTGCAGGGGGTTGTATTCTCATGATGGTTTCTATTCTTTCAGGATCAATAATAATCCCTTCTTTAGAGAGGATATGACCCAGTAGTTTCCCTTTTACAACTGTGAAGACGCTCTTCTTGGGATTCAACGATATTTCATACCTTCGACATCTTTCAAAAATTTGTTTCAAGTGATAAATATGATCCCTTTTGTGATATGAATACACAGTGATGTCATCCATGTAAATCACTACTGATCTGTTAATCAACCCTCTAAAAGCTATGTCCATAGCTCTCTGGAATGTGGCGCCTGCATTAATAAGTCCAAAAGGCATTTTACGATATGTGTAAGTGCCCCATTTAGTGTTGAAGGTTGTCTTAAGTTGATCCCCATTAGATACCAACACTTGATTATATCTTGCAAACCCATCTAATAGGGCCAACATTTCAGATCCAGAAATGCATTGAAGAATGTGATCCATAGAAGGGACAGGGTAGTTATCCTTTTGTGATGCTTTGTTCAGGTTTCTAAAATCGATACACAGCCTAATGTCTCCATTTTTCCTTCTTACTGGCACGAGATTGGCTACCCAGCAGGTGTGTCTGACTGGAAAGATGATTTTAGCATCCAGCATTTTGTTTAATTCTTTCTTCACCAATGGTTCTAGGCTTGGATGCATCTTAGGAAGCTTTTGTTGGTAGGCTTAGCCTCCTTTTCCAAAGGAATTACATGCTGCATAACGCTGGTATCAAAAGGTTTTTAAGTCTCCATATGTCCATGCAAAGACATCCTTGTGTTCTTTAAATAGCTTGACAAATGTAGCCTTCTCTTGTGGAGAGCACCCCAAGCAAAAATTGACATTTTTTGGGTCTTCTTTGGTTCCAAGGTTGACTAATTTATACTTCATGGATGAGCTATGCGTTTTGCAGTTAGTCGGCTTCCTAAATTTATCATGCAGGTAATACAAGTGCTCCATCTTGACAACTGACTTGGGAATTATATTGGACTGGTCCTTCTCCTCATCTTCCCTTTCGTTCATAAGCCTGTCATGTTCCTTTTCATCGATGACTGCATTCTTGAATGTCTTCTCGTAGTGCAAGAACTCAAGGATTTGCTCGTTCTCTTCGAACACCTGCCAATTTGAGATGTTATCAAGCACGGATGGTCTGAAAATTAATTCAACATAGCATTTATTCTTCTTTAATCTAAAATCAGGAAAAAGTTTAGCAGCCATACCAGCCATCAGATTGACATCTTGGTTTTGCCCTCGCGGCATGTATGTGATATTAAAAGAATCAAAACTATCAATTAAGCTACATACCTCATGTTGGTACCTTACCAGGTTTGGCGAATTGCAGTGTATCCTCTTCTTTACCTGATCCAAAATCATCTGTGAGTCACCAAAAACTTTAAGATTTTTTTACTTTCATATCAATGGCTCTCTTCAGGCCCTGCAGCAAGCCTTCATATTCTGTCGTGTTATTGGTGCATGTGAACTCCAACCAGCTGGCCATCAGATTTTGGTTCCCTTATGGGTCAATGAGAATGCTCCTAGCACCTACACCTTCAAGGCAGTTAGAGCCATCAAAATAGAGTGTCCAAAATATAGAGTCTAATGTGACATCAATTGAATTGCTTTCTATGAAATTAGTCCTATTATCTACTATATTACAGGGTGGTTCATTAGTTGGACTACAAGGGAGGGCTTCCACCTGTGCGTTTGTTGCAGTTTCTTCAATTGTTTCTGCATGGAATTCTCAAAACAGGTTTCCGTGGCACAAACATTGAAACTATAATTCCCAAGGATAGAGTTGGTAAACATTACAGGTTCATTGCGATCGTTTAATTCTTTCACCACATACTTCATGTATCTTTCTTGATCAACTCTCACCATATCACCCTTCCCCTTCTAAGGCAGCAAGAGATGGGACGAATCAGTTGAGAAATATCCATTGAGTTTTGCTGACCAGTCCCTAGTAAGCAGCATTCCATAAGCCTCAAGTATATCGACTATCACTATATCAATGACTTGTGTATATTGTGGTTTAGTAGCCATCCGAATAAACACATCTTTCAATTCCCCAATTACTTTCACATCTGTCCTGTCCAATTGCATAATTCGAGTCCCAGTTTTCTCGGGTATCACCTACAGTCTTTTAGCAATAGCGTAAGGCATCAAAGTGGACGAGGCACTAGAATCTACCAAGCAATTGTGTACATTCATGTTGAAAATTTCAAATGTGATAAGGAATGGTGGAGTCATGGATTTTGATTTTCTCCCTATCATGGCTACACTGACATCTTGGGGGTTTCGATTCACTTTAGACAGAGTGTCTTCCATAGCTAATGGTATTTGGGCTATACGAGGGGTACTAATAGGTCTGGACACTGACTTATTGGTTTGGCTACTCGAGATGGTGGGAGTTTTGCAGTTCCGCTCATTCATAGCTTTCAAGAGAAAATCTCTTTGCTGCGTTAATTTTAGCAAATCAAAGTATGTGATATTAGCCCTAGATTTCTTAATATCATCCACAATATTGTAATCAATGTTATAAACAGGGTAGGGCAGAGTAAACATACCAGTTTTTCCATTCTTAGGTGGGAGTTTACCATTTTGAGTCATCCTCGTTGTAGTCAAAGATGTATTCTCTTTCTCTAGATAGTTTGCAACTGGAGTATTCTTGGACTCACCACTAGGTCTACCGTTCTCGACAGGAACTTTGGGAGTGGATGCCTTCAAAGGGTGAACATCTTTCTTTGTCTAGTCTATAGGCTTAATCACGCCCGCAAGTGGCCCTTTACTTCGTGTGTGGATTTCATTAGTGTGGATTTCTGCCATACTATCTCATTCTTCATCATCATTCTCATTTGTATAGAAATCCCACAGTACGTTTATTTGATATTCTTCGTCCAAGGGCTCTTCTACTTGGTATTCTTCCTCATTTTCTTGTTCTAGCTCCAGCTCCACTATAGGTTCTTCTTTGTTAAGGAGCGATCTGATAAGAGCCAACTCTTCCATATTTAAATTCCCTTCATTGGGTGGAGCAGGCAATGCAAGTTGACCATGACCACCTTCTGTATCCTTATGATAGAAAGGTTTGAAGGGTTTTCTATTGTAATACTCTCCTCCACTCTCTCCATAATTCCTTTTCATATCGATGACTGTGTTTGTAAATTTCTTAATGATCTGGTGCAGACCTTCCACATCTGTGGTGTCCCTTTCTTTGCCCTCAGCCACTTTGTTATCACTCCCATTATTCTTCTTAGATGACTAAGGGGCTTTCTTTCCTTTGGTCGTATGATGACATGTTGTGAGATTGATCATTTCATTCTCAACTTTTATTGCTTCATCGATAGAACCTTGTAAGGTTTGTCGGTTACTTCTCTTGACCCACATCGCAGTAGGGACAAGGAGAGTAGTGATGTATAATTCCATGAGCACCTCATGAGTAGGTCTATCATTGGGCGGGATTCTGTTGAACAAAATATTGAATCGGATATTAAAATCCTTGACCTTTTCTTTGGCTTCCATTTTTAAATGGGATAGTTCTAAAACTAAGGTCGTAGGTGTTTTGTCATTACCAAACTTGTCTAAGAAGGCCTATTGAAAGGCACCCCATGAGGTGATCGATCCTATTCTTAAGCTAAAGTACCATGTGGTGGCCACACCAATCAAAGTAAAAGGGAATAAGTGACATACCACATCCTCATCGACTACCCCCAACATGTGCACGGTTAGGAAGAAAGAGTGAATATGGTTATCAGCAGTGTCTCCCCGCTCATGGTCAAATTTAGGCAATAATATTTCTTCTTTCTTGGGTAAGGGATGTTGCTGCCTAGGTGCCACTACAGCATCCTGTGCAAGCCAGGGAGGGAGTGCTCCCAGAGGAGGAGGAGGTTGATTCCCACTTGGAGGAGGTGGTGGAGGTTGATTCCCACCCGGAGGGGGAACGTTAGCCATATTATGGATATGGAGGTTGTGGTTGAGGGTTTCTTTGAGGCATTCTTCATTAGGATTTTCCAAATCAGGCCAAGGATTGCCTTTAAATGGGGGATCCTCAGGAATTTCTTGCCAAGGACAATCGATACTTTGCAAAGAATCTAGCACAATATCTTCAAGAGAAAGGGTTGCAGATGTCTCTTCGTTTATGTGATAGACCCTTGGCTTTCTTTTTGCTGTCGGAGGTAAGGACTGAAAGATAGGGAGCTATGATAGGGAACAAGCGTAAGCCCGAGTAAGTATTTTGACGAGTTGTTCTTGAGTGACAGGGTACTCCCACAGTCTCTCTTCCTTGGGTGACCCAAACAAGGTACCTGAAATTAGGCTTTTCCAAATGGGAGGAGGGATCTTTTAGACCTTTACGATCCATGCATTAATATTTTTGAATCCATGCGTGGCATTTATAGATGAAATCTTGAAAAGTTGTGGATGATGGTTCAGGCCCTCCTTCTAGTGCCAATTTGTTGACATGGCAAATTTTCGCTATACCAACAAGGGGAACTAACCTGATCACAAAACCCAATTAGATATGCTTTCATTTGGGATGGCTAGCTCCAACAGGTTTTAAAGGGTCTCGTAAACTGTTAAAGGTGTTGAGAGATTGCTTCCTTGAGGAATACTTCAATTAAATCAACAAAAGAAACAGCTAACCTATATGTATCAAATCCTATCTACACTATTTCTCACTACTTAAGCTAGTCCTAACTATCCTAATCTATCTTGTAGGAGCATAACAAAAAGAGGTTAAGCATCATATATAGATTCCAAGTCAAAATAAATCAATTACTGGTTCATATGAGAACAAGGTTGCATTAAATCGTAATTGCAATCCAATTACTTATACAGGAATACACATTCCTTTCCATACAAATAACACTTGCAACTGATGTTTAACAAAGTTTCGACTCAACAACCTTTCATGAAAGCATGCTATTGAATTATATTAAAATAACCATAAATAACCTTGAACTGTATGTTATCAATATGCACAAAGCAAAAAACATTTATCTTTATGCCAGCAACAACACCCTGATTCCAAACATATAAAAGACGAAGAGAATAGATCTGAAACAAAAGGCTCCTTTTAGACCCAAACAGTCTGCTTTATTCATAAAAATCAAAACTTGTTCTGCCAAGAAAAATTTCCTCATCTCCTATCCAGAGGTAATACTTATGTCGCTGGAAATGACTCTCGATATTCCCTTCACCTTTCGCCTTCCCCTTGTTCTTTTCAATATACAGATCAGAATACATAGATGTAGAACAGTTGGTGTCACTGTTGACATGTAGAAGGCATTTCCTGTCATTGGAGCGCTTGATTTCCTGGGGAAACGAATAGATGTTGATTAGAAGAGGATGACTGTGTGTCATATCTTTATGATGAAACCTCGGGCAATTTCACTTTCGGAATACACAGGCAACGCCTGGAACCCGACCGAGAATGCCTAAGGTTGCCTCTTTAAATGGAACACATCCGCATATATGGACTCTCCGGATCTGCTCATGCGTTTTTTTTTTACTCCTTGCCTGCAGAGATAATTAACATTAGTTTTATGATTATGAAACAACACAACATGATCACAAGCAAACCTTGCATTCAGCCACAGTTTCTATTTAATCTTGCAACGCCGAGCAACTATAATTTTCAAACCACTGAACCTTGATGTGACACATATTCTTGTTACCCCTAATATTCAGTTTTACTCAAGGATTTCCTTAACAATGTTTCAAGGACAAACCTATTCATTCTATGATATTTTCCCTTGAAAACCCAGACCATAGCCTTTCATCGCAATACAGAGGAAAGCATGGGAAAACTCGTCGCCGAGCCATAAGGCCGAACTTGAAATGATATACACTCAGGCATATAGTTATCGTTGGGTCTGCCATATCACATCGCAATGCTTTAATGAGCTTTCCCTTTAAATACCATACCACAACACTTTATCAAAAACATGTGAATACACGAGAAAAACCCGCATCCGACCATAAGGCTGGACATGAAATACTATATACATGGATTCATAGTTGTCGGCGGGTCCGGAATATCACGGCGCGCCTTATATATAACCCTTGGGTTCCGCCGATTGCGATATACGATTGAGGAAGTGGACCTGATAATGTATGTATTATACTTGATAGTATTGTCGGTCCATTGTATCGCATCAGCTGATGGCTCGGCTTGACTCCGCGTTGCGATATGAAAAAGAATCCGTACCGTATATAATATATATATATATATATATATATAAATAGGTAATACTTAGGCCACTGGAAATGACTCTCAGTCTTCCCTTCACCTTTCGCCTTCCCCCTGTTCTTTTCAATATACAGATTAGAATACACAAACGTAGAATAGTTGGTGTCACTGCTGACTCCTAGAAGGCATTTCCTGTCATTGGAGCGTTTCATTTCCTGGGGAAATGAATAGATGTTTGATTAGAAGACGATGACTGTGTGTCATCTCTTCATGATGAAACCTAGGGAAATTTCACTTTTGGAATACACAGGCAACGTGTGGAACCTGATGGAGAATGCTTAAGGTTGCCTCTTTAAACGGAACACATCTACATATATGGACTCTTCGGATCTGCTCATGCGTTTTTTTTTTACTCGTCGCCTACAGAGATAATTAACATTAGTTTTATGATTATGAAACAACACAACATGATCACAAGCAACCCTTGCATTCAGCCACAGTTTCTATTTAATCTTGCAACGCCGAGCAACTATAATTGTCAAACCATCGAACCTTGCTATGACACGTATTCTCGTTACCCCTAATATTCAATTTTACTCAAGGATTGCCTTAACAATGTTTCAAAGACAAACCAATTCATTCAATGAGATTTTCCCTTGAAAACCCAGACCACAACCTTTCATCGCAATACACAGGAAAACACAGGAAAACCCATGGCCGAGCCATAAGGCCAGACTTGAAATGATATACACTCGGGCCTATAGTTATCGTCGGGTCTGCCATATCACATCGCAATGCTTTAATGGGCTTTCCCTTTAAATACTGGACCACAACACTTTATCGAAAACATGGGAATACATGGGAAAAACGTGCATCCAACCATAAGGCTGGACTTGAAATATTATATACCAGGATTCATAGTTGTCAGCAGGTCCAAAATACCATAGCGCACCTTATATATAACCCTTGGGTTCCGCCGATTGTGATATGCGATTGGGGAAGCGGACCCGATAATGTATGTATTATACTTGATAGTCTTGCCTAGTCCGTTGCATCGCATTGGCCTTATGGCTCGGCTTTGACTACCGCCGATTGCGATATGCAAAAGGCTCTGGACCCAATATATATATATATATATATATATATATATATATATATATATATATATATATATATATATATATATATATATATATATATATATATATATATATATATATATATATATATGTATTATGGTTAATAATGTCATCGGGTTCGGAGTATAGTGTTGTGCGTTATATGCGAGCCCTGGGACCCGACCGATTGCGATATGTGATGGGGCTCCGGACCCGAAATATCTATATCTATATATTATCTATATATATATATATATATATATATATATATATATATATATATATATATATATATATATGATGTGGTTAATAATGCCATCGGGTCTCGAAGACAGGTGTGCCTTATATATATATAGCCTTGGAATCCCGCCGATTGCAATATGCGATGGGGCTCTAGACCCAAAATATATATATTATGGTTAATAATGTTGTCGGGTCCAGTGCCCTATGGTACGCATTGTGTTGATTGCGATAGGCAAAAAAGGGTGATTTATGCATGTTTCTGAAGCATTTCCATTGTAAAGAGTTATAATGGAAATAAAGGTGCGATAGAAGGTTTTTGAGGGTTGAAAAAGTCCCAATGGAGGATATGAATGAAGGGCAGGAAAGGGTTATAGATGAATCATGTGGCAGATATTTATTAAGGGGGCTTAACCATTAGGAACTGAAGATTTGACTCGGGAACGAGTTAAAGTTCCTAGGATAAAATAGATCATTTAGAGAGGTGAAATATCACTTTTAGGGGACCCATTCAAAATTTCTACCAACGCAAGTTTTAATAGGGTAGTGGTTGCGGCCACAACAAGTGGCTAAATTTTTTAATTCACAATCTAAATTTCTACTTATAATTAAGCATATACCAGTTTCTTTTGCTAAAGATGATCCTTATTTCAATCTCTAAATTTTTACTTATAATTAAATGTATACCAGTTTATTTTTCTAAAGATGAGCCTTTAATGTTTGAACTTTGACACATAGATCATTTGGTAGGTTTTTAATTACAATGAAGGTGTTTTATAAGGGAGACTTCCTTATTGATCTTCGTCGTCTATCCATAGAGAATGGAAGGATGACACATATGGTTAAATCCTATTTGCTTACACTTGGATTGGTACTGTACATTTCAATATTCATTTCATCAGTTTTTTCCTCACATTATAGTCAACATTTAAAGCCTCGTGATGTTGTTCAAACAACTAGAGTCAATCCCCACTCAAGCGACTAGACTCAATGCCTGTTCAAACCACTAGTTTCAATGCTTTCACCAACTCCATAACCCCAACTCCAAATTTATATCCCGTGCCATTTTCAGAAGTAGCTCCAAAAGTAACCCCATCTGGTCTCCCATCTCTAGTTTTGTATCATGCACCACCGCTGAAACCAACTTTGAATCCAACTCCCTCACCTCTGACACCTATTCAGTAGCATTTGCTGGCACCAAAGCGTGAGGTGAAACTTGAGTTAGCACCCCCATAGAATTAGAGAAATTTTGAGATCTAAAATGGGTCTCCTAAGGAATATTATAAATAATAGTAGAAATAACAAAATAAGATTAGATTACATCATCAAATTTTAAAGGAAAAAAGAAAAAAACTATTTTTTCAACTCGTATTTTCAACTTACCTCCCTACAATTTTACACAAATTTCAAGAAGGATCACTCATTGGACGAAAAATCTAATTCCTCATCCAAGCAGTATCCATGTTGCATACGTTCGATGGACATTACTACACGAAGAAATGGGAAATACAAGAAAAATGTGATTGCAATTACGTTTTCATGTATTTCTCATTTTTTCGTGTAGCAGATTCCATCAAAAGTAGCAACATGGGTACTCCTTGGATGATGAAATAAATTTTGCATCCAATGAGTGCTTCCACTCGAAATTTGAGTAAAACCATAGAGAGATAAGTTAAAAATAGGAGTTGACAAAAGTAGTTTTTATTTTATTTTTATTTTTTTATTTTTTTACTTTTTTACTCCAAAAATGGTGAACTGTCCCCGATGGTTGACATCATCATCTTGAGTCATATTGGTTCTTATAAAGTTGATTTTGGTTGTACATTTTTTATTTTAGGCCGATTTTTTACCTCAAAATTTCTCTAATGTCAGAACCCCCACCGACCACGTAACCTATGCCACTTGCAATACCATTACTAGAACAAGTGACTCCAGATCCATAACTAGATTCAGAACTATAACTTGCAACTCCATTAACATACATTAATAGGGATATGCGAGCACTGCAAGCAGTGAGGCCAATAATCAATATACTTGCCAACATGAAAATCTTTCTCCCCATGATTATTTTACTTAACTCGTATTTTGTTAAAGTTTTTGGGTTAGATGATGTAGGGATGTGGAGATATTTATAACACTAATTGCATACTTGGTGGAGCATGCTCTACCATATTATTGTGAGAGTCCAAAATATCCATAGTATCCCCATGCACACTGAATTTCAGGGTGGTGATCATGTAATATATTTGGAATCTAGAGGGGACACTAAAGCATTTTTTTTTTTTTTGGTTAAAAATAACATTATCCTCAAATTTTGCAAATTCTTCAATATAGAGAAATCCCGTGAAATCCCGTTTGTACCATCAAGCCCAATAATTTTAAAACCTAAAAGTTTCCCGTATTTGTTTTCAAAATTCTAGCACAAAAACAAATAACTAATACACCCATTTATCATGAACCTCTATACAATCAATTCGATTATGTTAATTATAATTCTTTGTTTCTACGACTTCATGGAATTAAAAGTACAAATGTTGAAATTTACTGTAATTTCCGAAGGTGCTCTAATAGCTTATGAGAGATTAATTAATTAATTAATAGGTGTTGACACAACATGCATTCACTACTCTTTCTATATAATCCAAAATACATATCATGCATTTCTTACGTTGAACTCCAGGAGGAAATGCTTTTTTTAGCAAACCATACATTTTTCATGCAAACATTTATGTCAATGGTTCAACCAATAGAGAGTGACAATTCTATTTATGGTTCAACCTACGAGCAAATTTCCACAATTACTCTATTCTCCGGAACCTATAGGAAATTGTTATGTTTGTTGATGGTTTTCCAATCTGAGTATTTGCAAACAAAAAAAACATAGGCATGTCATACATAAATCAACAATTAAGGAGAGTGTTCTCAAGCATATGGAACAGAGATCGGTGCCCAGCCCAAGTTTGGGAGAGAATATGATACAAATAAAACTTGAAATAATTTATATTGGTCTACATTTTGATAAGTTTCCTAAGGATAGTATATGCCATCTACTCGTGTTAATGAGGTGCTCAAGCAAGTATGCTTGACATTGAATGCGCTAGTATCAACAAATGGAAACTCTTGCTATCTTAAGATAGATACGAAGATGATCATATATTTAAACAAAATTTCTTAGTATCACACTTGTTGGAGTATTTTGGCAAAAGGTGAATTGGAGTAATTTGTGGTGAGTAAAGGTAGGAGATACCTTCAGTTGAAGCAACATGTAGACACCACTCAAGAGAGTAATTAGGCTAATAGGCCTTCCTTTGAATGAGTTTTTCGTCTACCTTTTCTTTGTATGATTGACATCTGGCGTGCAACTCCAACTGACATCTGGTTTAACCAAAACTGCTTTCCATTTCTGTTCCTCCTCTTTCCGCTTTCTACTCTTCCTGTTCTCTTTCACAACCTGCTGCAATGTTTCCGGGCTCTTCCATGACGGCGTCCAACTCCAACTGGCATCTGGTTTAACCAAAATTGCTTTCCATTTCTCTTCCTCCTCTTTCCACTTTCTGCTCTTCCTGTTCTCTTCAACGACCTACTGCAATAATGTTTCTGGGCTCTTCCACAACCTGTTGCCATAATGCTTCCAGTTTCTGCTGGAAGAGGAATCCTCTGTTAATTTCATAATTTATGGTTTGTTCCACAGTTTCGTTTACCATAATCAAAAGGTCTCTGGTGTAGGGCATGCATTCAAAATGCCGAGCTTGCAGAACGATCAGTTATTACAACTAGAGACAACTTGTGGATCTCTTCTTTACGAGCTCCTAAGTAATGTTTAATGTTTCTTATATTTATTGTGGCTAACCATGAAAAATATGCTATGGATTGTATAGTGGTTTGGTGGCTAAAAATCTGCTCAATTTCAGTTAATATGGGATGAAATGGGCAAGCCAAACGAGGAAAGAGATAAAATGTTGCTCCAGCTTGAACAAGAATTCTTGGAAGTTTACAGACGGAAAGTAGATCAATCAAATCGATCACGGGCTCAGCTTCACCAGGCTATTGCCGATTCTGAAGCAAAGCTCGCATCCATTTATTCTACCCTCGGATTTTGCCCTACCATGCCTAAACAAGTTAAAATAACAAGACTGAAAATATGCCTCTGCAGTTTATATCATAGTTTCATTTTGAATTTTAAATCTTACAAGACTCTGATATTGCTTTTACCTGCTCCATTTTAGGGAGACAGAAGAGGAAGGAGCCTGAAGGAGGAGCTAGAAGTGATAACTCCTCTATTGGAAGAAATGTGTCGGAGAAAAGAGGAACGGATTCAACAAATTTGGGATGTTAAAATGTAGATTCAGAAGATTTCAAATGAAATTTTGGGATGTGTAGAGCTCATTCCATCTGCCATTTTAGTGGATGAAAATGATCTATCTCTTAGGAATTTTGAAGAATACCAGAAGCAACTTCAATCGCTTCAAAGAGAAAAGGTAAGAATTACTACTGCTTCACTATTTTATTTTGTCTTATGCTTTTGCTAATAGTTGCAATGTGGGATAACCCTAAAAAGAGTTAGGATTTACTGAGTCTATTAGGGTATTTTATGGGTTTAACCATATTAGCTATGTTCCAAAAAACCAAAAATTTATAGCAAGAAAACAAGTTGAAGCTTACAAAAAATTGGTACGAAAAATGTGGTAAGATGTGTATTACTATATAAATTGCTTTGAAAAGATCAAGCTTGATGGAGCCATTGCAGCATGTTGTATCACTGTGGGATGGGTTTCATCTCATGCATAGAGCCGAAATTCATGAGGACCCAATTTTACACATTTATGATTTTAATGGGGTTTGAGTTTTGCTAACAAATTTATCACAATTCCTTTAATTTTTAAATACTTTTAATTTTCTCAATTAATTCAAGTGTCTAAACCCCTTGTTTATTTGTAAACTGTGGATATGTCTTTTGAATTTGTGATCTATCCTTTCGCCTTTGTTTTTTATGTATTTTTGTGTATCTGATATGTTCTTTTGCCATTCGTTTTTGATGTAAATTGAGCGTCTCTACAAAGTCATCGAATTTGTCAACACAATCCATGGATTATGGTCTGTCCTTGGCTTGGATTTTGTACATACGGTAACAGATGTGCATCCAAGATTGGATGAGTCTGAACAATCCAAGAGCATTAGTAATGACACTGTTGATAGGTTGGCTGTGACAATTCAAACATTGCGAGAAGAAAAAAAGAAACGAATGCAAAAGGTTATTTTCATGAGATTTCCCATGCAGTTTGTTTACCCCTTGTTTTGTTGGTTGCTATTACCTTGATCTATGTTGCAACATAATGTGGTGCATTGGGCTGATTCTTTTGATTTTTTCATATCTCCAGCTTCAATATTTGGCCACGACTATGCTGGAGCTTTGGAATCTAATGGACACGCCTATGGAAGAGCAAGAGATGTTCCAGAATGTCACCTTCAACATTGTAGCTTCAGAGCATGAAATATGTTCTCCCAATGCCCTATCTATGTAATCTATTAACCATGTAGGCTTGAGAAATTTGGATGGTCCTTTGCATTAATGCATGCAGTATTTATGCATATTGATGTGGTGTGAGCCGGCTTATTCTTTTAGATTCTTAGTCAAATTATGATGATACAGGTTGAAGCAGATGTTTCAAGACTTGAGGAGCTAAAAGGAAGTATGATGAAGGAGCTTGTTCTTAAGAAGCGAAAAGAGTTAGAAGAAATTTGCAGGAGAACACATCTCATTACTGAAAGTAATACTACACTGGACAAGTCAATTGCCCCCATGGATTATGGTAAGTTCTCTTGTGTATTGTTTCTTTTATTGCTCAATTCTGGTCATCTCTTTTCATGGTATATACTTAAACAATAATAATTTGTTGTAAGGAGAAAATATCTTTGATAAAATTATTGGAGTAATTCCTATCTGTTAGGTGATACTTATTTGCTTTCTTTTTATTTGTTCACAGGGTTAGTTGACCCTTCCAAGCTTCTTGAGAGAATTGAAGAGCAAATTGAAAAGACTAAAGAAGAAGCATTTAGCAGGAATGAAATCTTGGAAAGAATTGAAAAATGGTTAGCTGCCTATGAAGAAGAGAGCTGGCTTGAAGATTATAACAAGGTAAGGAAGACAAGAACTAGAGATAGTGGAATTTTGTTGTCAAAATTTTCCTCATTGTGACACAAGCGTGTGGATATTGATAACTTTGATAGGATGAAAACTGGGACAATGTAAGCAAGGGTGCACACCTTACCTTGAAGCACGCTGAGAGGGCGCGGGCAGCTGTTAGCAAGCTCCTTGAATTTATCACTCTGAGAGGAAGACCTCTATGTTACTTTTCCCTCGTTGCTAGATGCAGAGAAAACACTGAATGCTGAATTTATCACTCTGAGAGGAAGACTTCAATGTTACTTTACCCCCACTGCTAGATGCAGAGAGAAGATGAATGTATCTCTCTAAGGTTTCCTTGTCTGTTTCCATCTCAGTTCTTGATCTTCATTCAAATAAATTGATCTTCATTCAAATAAATTGTATGGGTCTATAGAGAAACTCTTCAGTGACAATATCTCATATTCTTGCCCATCCCTAGGGGGATTCTTGGAGTTCATCAATTTAGCCAACAATGAGATCACAGGGAGGATCTCAGAGATCAATGGCAAGCGCATCATCAAGTGGCTGGACTTATCAGTTAATCATTTGAAGGGCAACGTTCCAACTTCGATCTCCATGTTAAAGAAAAATGAGCGCCTAGATTTCTCAAGAAATCGAATGGTGGACAAGGTATCGAGGCCCATGGGCAAGCTGAACGAGCTGAGATGGTTGGATCTATCATGAAACAGTTTCAAAGGGAAAATTCTAGGGCATATGTTGGGTCTGAAGCATTTGAAGCATATGAATCTAAGAAGCAATCGTCTCTGTGGCCAGATTCTACAAGCGAAACCTTTAACTATTTTCTCGGATTCTGCTTATGCTCACAATGATTGCCTTTGTGGGTCTTCCTTCCTGCAAGAACCAAAAGCTTTGATCATGGTGGCCTTTAAGCAAAAATTAATTAGTGGGTCTGGTACAATGTCTCATTGCAATTGATATTCATTATTTTAGAGAAAATTTAAATGATGAATAGTCATTGTTGCTTGCCAGTGAGAGGGTCGATGCTTTCTCTTTAAGTAGATATGTAGGTCTGGTAAATGTTGGTAGCATTTCATACTAGAGCCCTTTCCTCAAAATTGGAACTGCATTTAATAAAGATTAAATTTATATTTCATTTTTTATGCCTCTCCATCAGAGGCGAGGATGCTTTTTGAAACATGCACTAAATTTTACTATACTGACCATAGTACTTAGTCCTGAGATAACATTGATAAGGATGAAAATATCGATGTTAATAATTTTGTACTTAGTCTTGAGATAACATCGATAAGGATGAAAATATCGATGTAAATAATTTTGTATGAAAGTGAAGTGAATCCTGCAATGCGCATATATAGAGCCATTAAGTGATCTAAAATGTGGTAGGTAGATTAATTCCACAAAAACAATTGTTGAACTTCAGACTCTCTCAATCCTCTCTTCAGGTGATATGTGAGGAGATGCCAACCTGAAGGAAATATGCTACATGTCACTACCGGAATTGAAAAATGAAAAATTAGAAATGGAATTTCTTGAAGAGTTTCACGATTTGATTTTCTCAATCAGTGGTGTAGGCTTCTCTAAATATATGGATCTCATTTTTGGTGCAGTGAATTTTATGGAAAGACCATGCAAAGTTCGCAACATTTGCTTAAGAAGTACTTTTATGGAAAGACCATGCAAAGTTCACAACATTTTCTTAAGAAGTACTACCTAGCTGTATGAATTATACAGTTTGTTAGAGCTTCATAGTGACAATGGTCTGCACTGTCCATTGTGAACAAATAATGAGTAGAAATATTAAAGATTTATGAATAATTAAGTAAATGAAATATCAAAAGTATCTTACTTGGTACAAGCACACATAGATTTGATACAAACTGCTCATTTTTAAATAAATTCAAAACATATTAAAAATATATATATTTATATATAAAGAAAGATTTCTCAACCTTTCTTTAAAATATTTCTTATTGCACTACATTAGTGTGGCAGTTTCAGGAAGAATATGAATCAATGTTGGAGAAGAGTTACAATTGTGGAAGCATATGTTTGTGTAAAAGTTAACCAATCCCAAAAATTGACTTACAATTGAGATTATATATATATATATATATTATATATATATATATATTATATATATATTATATATTATAAGATATATTATATTATAAATTTAGACGTTATAGATGTATGTGGTTTCTATATTCATTATTTTCTATTTTTAATATTTTTTAGAAAAATACTTGTACTATTTAATATTTTATAGAAATTCAACAATTCCAACTTCATAAGTCTATCGGCCTCTCTTTGTACCTTTTGGGACAATTGCTAGTATAGAGTTTTCAAGAAAATTGTTTACGCATGAAGGGGATGACACTGCTCACATCTTTGGAAAGAAAGATTCATCAGGACAAGTAGATAATACAACATCATGCTCATTGTATAACAAATTCATAGCATATGAGAAATTAAAAAAAAAAATCCCTGCTTTGTCTTCCAAGAAATTAGCAACAAACAGGGTTTGGGCTGACAGTAGGAGGTACTCACCTATTAGATGCCTGTTGCTCCAAGTCACTAATATTAGCAACATGAGAAAGAGTGTCTCTTCAATTTTGAGAAAGATTTCATCGAGGCACCGATCTAATTCCACACAATTTAGAGAAAATATAGCAATATGGACAAAAGCAAGTTTTAAAACGACTTTTATCCGAGAAAAATCTCATGTCCAACCTGCGTCTCCTAGAAAGGCGTGCAATCCATAGGAATTAAGATTATGGTAGAGACAAGACTGAAATTTGGACTCAGTGAGACCTCTCAAACCATGAATGAGGAACTGAGGTAGTGCCATGAAAGGGGAAGGAGAGTAGGTGTGAGCATTCAGGGGACACACTAGGTGGGCCACATGTAAGGGAGGCCTTTGCATTAGCTCTAAATGCTTGTTATTTTTTTAATTTTAATTATTTTTTAATTATTTCATTTATTTATTTATTTTATTTTATATAAAACAGTATGAATATTTGGCGGTTGACTTTCACAATTATGTTCCATTAACTATATGGTTTTCTAGAATTCCAACTATCCTTCTGGTTGGTTTTAAATATACAATATATTTGAACATAATTTGCAATATACATTCAATTGAAATTGTAAGAATAGTAAAAACTATTTCAATACAATAAATCAATTTTATTATCAATAAATTGTGGCATTTCCCTACATAGGTATAGATAGCGATATAATACATTCTAACAGTTTGTCGCACAAATTCAATAGAAATTTTGATAAATTTTTAATATTTATATTTAAATTATGGCAATAATTAAAGTCTAAAATTGCTATAGTCTAACTTTTTTTGCCTAGTCTAACTAAAAGACAGGATTTGATTTGGCTATTAACCATTATTTATTTAGCATTAATTATGTAATTTGTTCTAGAGCATTATTTACAACTTGAGTGGCAGACACTATGTAGCCATCTAATGCTTATTTTAAATGAATTTTTAATTTTGCATTCAATACATTTATATATAATCGAGATTTAACCATGACAACAATTTAACCTCTTCCTCTTTAGTGTTCCCTTTGTGTACTCGGGGGTATGTTAGTTAATAGAAGTGCCTCCATCCAATAAAGAGTCTTTAAATAGATATTTTACTTTATTATAGAGATGTTATTATATTGATAAGGATGTTTATTTTGGAATAAGACTTTCAGAATTTTAGCCTCAACATAACATTTTACAATATTTTTAATGGTATACATAAATCAAAGATTGAGATTTATTTATGAAGTAATTATACTTTTTTCTCCCTTTTAATTAAATTTATTAATTAACAAAATTGTTATATGTAATGAGTTGTGGTTTTTTGGGCATGTGGTATTGATAAGTCATGGTATTTGGTCAAATACAAATTGTAACAAAATTATTTATAGAACAAATATCCAAGATTAAGTTAGAGGAATCTTCATTATTATAATCTTCTTACATTGCCTTTTTTAAAATGCATTATATATTAAACTCATATATTTAATTTTAATATAATTATATTTATTATTTTAAAATAAATTATTAATTCTAATAATTTAATAATTTTTTTTTTTAGCCCTTAATAATTGAAAATTGATGAATCAATGAGAAAATGAAATATATTTTCAAAATAAAATTTCAATCTAATTTAATTTTTTGATTCATTTTAATTTAATTATTTGATATATATTTTAATTTATTTGTATTTATGGAAACTTTAATTTAATCATATTAAAATTGTTAAAAAATTTGATTATTAAAATGTTACCCATTTAAATATTTCAAAAATTTATAAATTTAAAGAAAAAAATATAATTCATCCACATTGTATTATAGTTTTTCAAAAAAATTCCCATAAAATATTAATCTTTAAAATATATCGTGTTCAATTTTTGCATAAATACATCTTAGTTAGCTACATTATATTTAATTCTGTGATTTTTTTTTTCGAGTTGTATTTAGTGTGATTTTTTGGACTTTTTGGTGCCGGAATCTGGTGGAAAAATTTGAGGTTAAATCTTGATTTGTGTTATTTAAACTGGTTTTTTAAGTGCATATTTGGATTCAGCACCGTGAGAAACCGTAGGATGCTTTGATTGTGCAGAGATCACCCATCAAGCTTGTGATTTCAATAAATTGTTGCCGGATTTTAGAGAATTGGAACTAGAATAAAACCCACCGGAAAGCTTATCCAAAAAATTTGCACTAAGACACACTCCTTTTTTCATTCTATTGATTGAACTTTTTATATCGATGGAATGGGGTAAATGTTTCCCGTTGAGCACATGTGGTCTAATGTTGACGTTAGCCTTATGTCCCGTCTCTTTTTCTTCTGTTACACCCATACAAAGGCACGGATGGGCATGCTGGTGGTGATGACGTCTGCAAATGGCAAGTAATATATACATCCGTACTTAGACAATTAATCAACCGGGAAGTTTTTTTCTTCTTTTAATTTATTTAATTTATTTTTTTATTTTTTATCGTTGTATACTGATGTCACAATTTTTTTTGGAGATTGAAATTCTTATTTAATTTGGTGATTTTGTTTTTCAAAAAATTCTAATCTTTAGAGCATTTGAACTATTTTTTGATGGTGGAAATGGATTCAGCGCCATCAAGAACCCCTGTGGTACCCAAAATCATGAAGCTTGACAGCAATAACCAAGATTTCAAAAAAGTTCTACCAATTTTTTTTAAATGATGCTATAATTTCTATTGTTTTTTGATCAAAATTGTGGCCTCATGAGACTACGACATTTTTTTTCTTTTTGTTGTAACTTTTTCTCTCGGGTAAATGATGTTTACTCCTGAGCACATGTGTTTTCTGACTTGTTTATTTCCCACGTCTTTATCTCCTTGTCCGGCCATAGCCAGAAACACTCCATGACCACTAAAGGCATCGTGAGGATGCCAACTGCAATGGAAAGTGAAAGCAGAAAACACATATCGACACATGCCATGAAATTATGGGTGGGGAGAGTGCAATGTATTAAAACTCATTTGTAAAATTAGTTACTATTTAAGTATGTTGGTTGATTTATTATTCTTATTCAAGAATAATAATATCACTTAAAATGATCATGTCATTGTAAGTGATATATAGTTTATGTTTGGATGCATTTTTACAACCATACTAATGCAGGAGCATTCAGCTCAAGAAATATCATTGTATTTTAGTAAACATAGGGGGTTTTATGTTTCAAGGAACTTGGTTTCCTAAGTATTGAATTAATGTAATTATTAAGAGTTTTGAGTGATTTTAATGAGATAAGCTAGAATATGGATTTAATTAAATATAGTGAGGCATATTTGTAAATATTCTCGAATGTAGGAGAATATGAGAGATTTAGGATAGTTGAGAGACTAAGAGATTTGAAAATTGATTGTAAATCTTAGATTAGGATTTGGTTCATGATTTTGTGGATTAGAGAGGATCCTTAGTGATAAGGAAGAGATTTTAGGATTTTTTTGAGAGGTTTATGGGTCTAAACCAGGAATTGGTTTTAGAATCCTTTAATATAAATGTAAGCCTAAAAGGCATAGACAAAGGTTAGATGGTTAGATAGTTAATAGGTTAGCTAATTAGAGAATGTAAGCCTATGGGCAGATTGTGAAACAAAGACCACTAATTAGAAGATTAGGCCAAAGAGAGACAAAGTGTCCTATTATGTAATCATTGGTTTGTATGTACATATACAGAGATTTAATTCCAAAGTGTGTAAATGTGCGATTTGAATATCAAATGATAAAATTATGAGTAAATCATAGAATTCTTTGTAACAGAGGTATGTAGGCAGAGTCCAGGTGAAACACAGAGGAGAAGAACGAGACAGAGATTCATAATGGATCGCTTGAATCCATTCGAAGGATAAAAGTGAAAGCTCTAGAGGGACAGTAATGAAAGAGCACACATACTTAAGCTTAGGAGGAATTGCACAGCAAAACAATGAAGGGTGAGAAACCTTAGAGTAATCTGAAACCACAGAAGAACTGAAGAAATAACGTAAAACCCCAAGTGAAGAGAAGAATAAAGGAGTGAAGTATCGATGCACAAGTACCATTGGATCCTTATGATCAATGGACGAGATTAAGTCGCATGGAATGGAGCAAGTAATATCGCATCGCAACATCTTGGGAGTCTATAAAACCCAGCCTTAAGCAATTTACGATTACGAAATGTGATATCGTTGCGGGCCATTAGATCGGGTGCTCTGATCAATGGTGGAGGATCACTGATAAATCTCGCATCGCAATGTTTGATTGTGAGTGAATGCATATTGGGCCATAAGATAGTGCGAAGTGCAATGTGCGATATCTGATGCAATTGACGATTAGATGGCATCGCAATACTACATGATAAATCTATCGGCCCTTAGCCATTATGAAATGCGAAAGTGCAATGTGCGATGTGAGAGCGGACCCGAGAAGGTTTTGGCGTAGTTCATGTTATTTGGAGTCCAGTTGCATTATCACATATTGGATGCGATAAAGAGTCATGTGTTAGTGGATCCACGGGACCGTGATAGCGATAAAGGCAAGCCTCAAGAAATGTGTAAAGGCCAAAGAAATTCAATAAAAGGTATAATTTACATATGTTTGTGTGTATTCCTATTACATAGAGATTATAATAGAAATAAAGCGATAAGAAGGTTTATGGGTTAAGTCCAATATAACCAAAGTAAAGTGTGGGGATTTGGTTTATATGTGCGGCATTAAGTTTAATGAAGGTTTATGAGGTGAATAGAGTTTCGATAGAAAGGATTGATGAAGGGCAAACGTTAATTTATAAAATCATTTCCACATGAGATTTAAGAAAGGGGGGCCTTGAAACTTGATTAATGAAGATTTGACCTGGTAGGTCATTGAAATTCCTGGGGCAAATAGGTTTATGGATTTCTATATGCAGACTGTGGGTATACATATGTTTTCCTACATCAAAGTGGTATTAGAGCAAGAACAAGCAAGTGTTTTTGAAGAACTCAGGGCAAGAACAAACTAGTAAAAGAAAACTCAGCGAAGGAGTAATTGTTGTTGATAGTTAGAGCTTCACCAAGATAAAGCTGGGAGATTGAAAGAAAGAGCCAGATTTTAAATCTAATTGATAGTAGCTGAATGAATTGCGCTGTGAATCATGAAGATCTGCTGAAACAGATTTGTAGGAGTGGTGAGATCCTGAAGACAGGTGAAGGTATGCAAATTTGTCTAATGATTAGTAGAATTTGAATGAGTGAAATTTTAGAGAAAGACTGCAGTAGTTAAACTATAAGAGGG
>APFE030336497.1:0-10643 GCA_000404065.3 Pinus taeda
AATGATCACCAACATATACGCGCTTTTTTAAAGTATAACCTGCGTGTATACGTGCCTTCGTCTAGATGAACCTGCGTATATGTCTTTTTCTACTTTCTGAGTGCCTGAACTGAGATCTGCTACCAAAGAAGGTTGCCATCAAGGACAACACCTGTGCCATAGCTGCAAACCTGTGCCATAATGCCAACACTCATCTGTAGAGCCTCTACCCACACTAAGACCCTAGAACACTTAGAACTTCTTACCCCCAAAATCCTTCTTACGTCTTCTACTCCCTTAGACTCTTCTAAGACACCCTTTTTATATAATCCCATGGTCCGCAGACCATGGGTAGATCTTTACAGCTAACATGAGACTTCAGAAAAGAAGGGTGGACAACCCTCTGACCTCTTCGCATTCCACGACCACAAAATGCATAGTTTTTACATCTTTATTACAAAATTTGGTCCTTATACCCCAAAACATGGGCTTTTAACCCCAAAACTAGCTCTTGGGGGAACCCATTCCCAACATTCGAGTCTATTTCAAAGGCAGGATTGAACACTGGGGATGGTGTTCTACACAAGGGGAGGAAGATGTAATACCCCCAGATACTGTAAATATTTTGTAGTCACTTTTATTATATGAACTTGGTAAATAATGGGCTTCATGAAGAAGAATAGTGTAACTAAGATGTTTGAAATTATTATCATTTAATTTATTTATGTTAAATGATAATCTTGGAATTCATGAAAGAAAAAACCCAAAGTGATATTTTTAGAGGCAGTTAGAGACGGTTAGTTACTCTCTCTCTCCCTATTAATAAGGATCTCAGTGGGAAAATGGGTTTGGAAAAGCAAGGAAAAGCTAGATGCACTTGGGAAAAGAGAGGAGGAGAACATAAATTACTAGAAGGACACTGCCATTTAAGGCACTCTTGAGCTAGGTTGTGAACTAGTGGAGTCCTTAGTTTGATTCTTGGTTGGACTACATAAGTCTTGATGTTGAAATAGACCCTAGGGGTAATTGTCTGTTTATTTTTCTGTAGGTTGAAGCTCGAGGGGAGAACGAGACATAATTATCATTCTTATGGCTATGAGGAGAGGTTATTCTCTGAGTGAGTTTTAAGATTGTCTAATTGTTCAAATAAGTATGATGAAATATATGTGTAATTACAGAGATGAAGTCTTATGTGTAAATGATGTTTATTTTAAAGAATAATGGAGAAGGATTTAATTTAAAATTTTATACTAAGTGCGTTAATGAAAACCCTAATATGATATACTCTATTAATAAGAAAATGAGGTATTTTGTAAAGTGTTTTGCTTCTTTTTGGGTAAAGGAATCTGTGCAAATAAATGCGTGGGGGTCCTTGAGTGTTGTAGCAAGACAAAGATGTAGGAGCAGGTGAATAAACAAAGACTCTAGAGATAATGCATGCATTGAAACATTCATTGAATGTGTAATATAATTGGACTAGAGTAATGATTCAGGGATAGAGGAATGCACTCTCAATTGAGATGTTGGATTGGGAAGGTATCCCTCTAATTAAACCCACAAGAAAAGAGAAACAACATGGCATGCTTAGAACTCCCAACTAGTCATCCATATATCCAGAAGTAACAGGGTTTTAACCCGGGTAGTTATGACCCTGCGAAACTTGTACAAACATACTGATTAGCACATTTTTACCAAAATAAATCCTAAATTTGAACAACTATTAATGCTAATAAGAAAAGGAATGGGGTTGTCGTGGGTTGAAGGAACTCATTTAGTATTTGGTCTGAGCTGAAGTAAACTAGCTACCTAGACATCCATTTAGCTCCGAGTGGTTGAAGAGGGTATAGTAGAATACATTAAGTAAATTATAGTTTGAGAGTGTGGAAATTGTAACAATAAAGAAAGAATCTTGAAAGACTTTTAATCCAATAATTTAAATTTAGAAGCTTAAAAAAAATAACATTGGTGCATAACTAAAAGAACCCAAGCTATTTTGTAGATTTGTCACAAGAATAAATATAAAGATATGCAAACTAAGTTTCTGGATAACATTAAAATACCAGATAACCGTTGAGAGATTCAAAATAGGGATTCGTCATGAATGATTGAATTCCTCAAAATATAAATTTATACATAATGCTTTGAATGATCATTTTACACAAAGTAAACATGGAAAGAACCCCAAATTATGGTTCCAAGCTGAAACCCTTATTTCATCAAATACATACAACCAAAGTTTAAAGAAATTATTGAAGTTCAAGAGAACCCTTATGAGTGCATAAGCCTATTTTCAAGAACTTAGAATTGTACTTACGGTCTCGTTAGACCATACTAAAAATCTGCACTTAAAACTCTCTCACTGATTAGGTAATAGTTTGAACTCTGAGAAAACTTCACTACCTTAATTCCGACCGAGAACGAGAACGCCCTGAGAATTGCGAAAAGAGGGTAGATATTAAAAACTTGGAAAATGATAGCGGGAACCCTAGAATTAACTCCAACCGATTGTGGTACCAAGCTCTTTACATGTAGCCAAAAAGTATTGAACCCAGAATTAGCAAGGAAGATAAGGGGGTTTCGTTCACAAAACAAATGTAATGGCATAAAGCCTATAGAGAGAAAATATTACCTGGAAATGTCACTACATTAACCTTTGTAGAGCTTCCCTTTGCATTAAACCATGACATTAGTATTAGCATTAAAAAAAGAAGATAAAAGATAAGGAATGATAATAACCCTAGTGCAGCAGCGACAATGGTGCAGGTAAGGTTATACCTCGTACCTCGTGGACTTGGGATTTTGCAAAATGTCATGACATGAGGAACAATCCTCCATTGGAAACCTTGTAGACACAAATCGATGTTAGAGATCAGGTGGCATGAAAAGAAGACTATAGATTTGTCGCGTCATGAGGAAGAAAGCATAAATTGCCTTAACTGTTAAGGGAATCCACTGATTAGGGTCGCGACGTGTTGTAGAGCCCCTCCTCTGGCAAACCACAAAGCACAAATGGCACAATCCAATGGTGCAGTGATAGTGATCAGTACCCTAACTGGTGCCCAAACAACTTGAGTCATTAGATCATTTGATTCCAGATCAACTTTGGTGGAGGCACCACCTAACCGCTCACACATTCATGATAACGAGAGTCCAACAGGTCTTCGAGAAGCATCTCAACATATCATTATCTTCACTATAGTAAGGATTACGAATAGACAATCGGATTAGCAATCTATATATATGATTGGATTACAATAACCATGCTTACTTAGAACCAGAAGTTTATATTTGTCAGTTGTTTATTAATAACTAATGTTATAGATATATTTCGAATTGATATTGTGGAATAATATTGAATGAGACATAGTGTATACCAAAAGGAAATTTGTAATTTCCCTATTATGGTGTTTTTTTGGGCTATAATTTTTTTTAATGTATTTGGGTGTCTTAACATGTTATAATTTTACACAAGACTATATATATTATAATGATTAGTAAATATTGGAAAAAAAGAAAATCTTAGAATAGGAGAGATCTTTTATTGTTTGTAAATGAGAGTATACATTTAATTTTAATTTCAACTCAAACAAATTTCTTTCTAAAATTACATTTCTCCATATTAAATTTAGAATTCTATGTCAATTATCTATATCACATGGAATTAATTATAAAATCATAAATTATATTTACTTAGAACTACTACAACCAAAAATTAAACAAATTAAATCTAAATAAAAAATAATCATGTTCTAGATTAACATATATTTCATATTTTTAATACACACTTAATGGATAATTAACATATAAATATTTAATATTAAATTCATATATTAAATTAACGTATAAAATACTTATATCAACTATTAATTAATATATATTTAATCAATTACGTATTTGTCATTTATTAACATCTATATTATACACTAAATTTAATAATTATATAAAATATTTAATATTTAAATTTAAATTTCATAACTTTATTTATAATTTAAAATCAAAAGAAAACAAGGTTTACACCAAAAAAAAATAACTTATATTATAAAACCATTGAATTTAATTCCATAATAAACAAAAGTTCACTCTTTCCATGCATTTTCTCCCCATTATTCATGCTTGGTATAAAATGTTAATAAAATATTCCATCAATATACAAGTGAGAGGTTAAACCTTTAACCTTTATTATCCCTATTAAACATTTATAAATCTGATCTAAGATCTTTATGGCATTCAAAAAGTATTAAAATAAATATTAGATAAAGTTATATATTATCAATATAAAACCTTTATAAATTTGATGTAGAACCTTTATGGTATAAAAATATAAGATACAATATAGATAAAAATTATATAATAGTATTAAAAATAACAATTTTATTGTTAACATCATATAATATCAAAACAAATATGTTTTCCATAATACAAATTTTGTTATTAATTATAAAAAATAAAAAATAGAAAATATTTTTTATTTATTCATATTATATATAAAAATGGTTTTGTCTAATTATTATATTTAAATTTAATTAAATAATTTAATTTTATATAATAATTTTTTTGAGTATATATAAAAAATAGATATGTTTTTATTATGTAATTAAATTAATTAAATCTAAACCAAAAATTTATATATATAACCAATAATTAATTATAAAAACAATATCAAATTAAATGTAAATAACACACTGAGATGAAAAATTAGCATCAAAACATCTTTTCAATGTTCCATAATTACAAACCCCATTAACTTACAAAAATATATGAACTGGAAAAGAATTCACATCAAAACATCTTTTCAATGTTCCATAATTACAAACCCCATTAACTTACAATAATATATAAAGTAGAAAGGAATTCTAGTTCATATAATTACACACCCCCAATACATCTTTCCAATGTTCCATAATTACAAACCCCATTAACTTACAAAAATATATAATTGGTGGGTCTACTTGGCTACATTTCTTTTTTACCAAGCTAATTGAATGCTTTAGATTATGCGGTCTTGTTTTTACATAAATTGTTACTTTCGAAATTTTAATTTCGTTCTCCACCTCCATTGGAATTTCCATCCAACTTTACTTGTTTTTGCCTCAACTTCGAAGAAAATGACAAAGCAGTTCTTCACAGGGCATCTTGTATTAGAATAGGCCGCAAGGAGCGTTCTTTTCTTGAGCACTGTGAAAGACCATATTTTCCTCTTGATTTTTTAGTGTGGAATATTAATTATTTAATTGCTGTGCAGCATTTTTAATGTCGAAAAGTTGGTATACTACTTATTACTAGATAATTTTACTAACTTAAATTCCCAATAAAAGCATATACATACTCTGCCCGTTAATTACTAAGTATAAACTAATACCATTCTAAACTGCTTTATATTAATATCAAATAGAAAAAATAATTATTAAATTCAAAATAAAATAATAAAACAACTTCAACAAATCTAAATATTAAACTATTAAAATCTAATATTATTTTTTTTATTATCAAATTTCAAATAATATTACAATTAAAAAAACAAAATCAAAACATCTATTAATTAAACCACACTTACTTATATGGTAAACAACGTTTCATCGATCCTGTAGTGACGTGACGTGTTGCCTTTCATCTTCCTTTTTGGAATTGGTCGATTTGCTTACCAGACTAATGGTCATCGCACATTGTGATGCCTGCAAAGTAGACCAAATCGACCACCTTTTGTTTGTTCCTCCATCTATTCATCTATCAAGTATATTCATTTACGTATCCATCCTCTTTTGCATATTTTTTTCAAAGTTTCTATTTTATTTTTTTTATTTAAAATGAATTTTGTATACATGATTTAAAATGAAATTTTATGTATAATTTTTTGTTCGGATTATTCTATTAAAACTAGAATTTAATTTGCCTTTATATTTTTGGATTCTTTATTTATAAGCGAAAATAGAGAATAAACACAAGCATAATAAATCAAGATATAATTTGGGAAATCTTTACAAAAGAAAACATTGCTAGAAGGTCAGGTCACTTTACTTTCTCTTCATCTAAATGGAAATGGATGCAAGTGCAAAGAACTAAGACATGTGGTCTGTGGGCTCTTATAATACATGACCCTCTCTATTTATTCTCTCTTTGTCCACTACTAGCTACTGTGCTCATCTATGGAACAAAATGAACTTGAATA
Organism: Pinus taeda; assembly: GCA_000404065.3. Lineage (NCBI taxonomy): Eukaryota > Viridiplantae > Streptophyta > Pinopsida > Pinales > Pinaceae > Pinus > Pinus taeda. The sequence continues at coordinate 6,146 of APFE030336497.1, forward strand.
GAATGGAACCCCCTTTCCTCCTAGTGACTCAATTATAGCGTAGCCCAATAGCTAACTAGGGGTTCAATTTAGCCCATTCAACCCTCAATATGAGTTACAACTCAACCATCCTAGCATCTTCTTCATAGTTCCTATGTGTCTAGTTCTTTTTCCATGAATAATATGGGCTAAAATGACAACCTCTTGAATTATGGTGGTCAATTTTCGAGAGGCATAACTTTCTCATATGAGCTCTGATTGAGGTGATTCTTGCATTGTTGGTAATGTATTGGTATGCATATTATGGAATCTAGATCCATGGTAAGGACGGGATGACAAAAGTGATCATTTAAGGCCTCAAAATGTCTCTTGAAGTTTTTCACCAAAAAATTTTCAAATTGAGACCATTGGTAAAAATGAGCCCGCAAGATGATTCCTCCAAATCTTCCACTCTAAAAGCATTGAGATGGATGAAAATAATATATTGATCTAATATAGATTTTAGCTCCTCATTTCGGGAGGCTTTTGGCCTCCAAAAGATTTTATTGAATGACGTGACAAAATTTTTCCTCTACCATCTCCCTAGAGTACCATTTAGCATTGCTTGGAAGTTGTCACTTTTCAACCTCAAGGTCATGTTACTCATGTCTTGTAGTTTTGGGTCCCTTTTGTAAAATTATATCCTTTGTTAACTCTGCTTAAGCTTCTGGTGCCAAATCCTTTGCAGAAGGTAGGACATATTCCTCTTCTTGATCCAACAAGGAAGGCACATAGAATTTCAAATTCTTCACATTCACTAATGAGTAAATGCACATTTATGGAAATACACTGAGTCTATAAGAATTATCTCCCACCTTTTCCAATATCTCAAAGGGACCACATCATAGAGCTTTGATTTTGTTACCAGGACCCTGTAGCCTCTCCTTTTTCAATTGTAACCACACTTTGTCTCCCACCTTGTATGACTTTTTTGTTCTATGTTGATCATGCTTCACCTTATATTTTTCCCGTGTATTCTAAAAATTATGTTGTATATATAGATGGATCTACTTGATATTCTTAAAAATTATTCTTCCCTTAAGGCATCCTTGATGAGATCCTCCCTCATCCATCCGTGTTTCCAATATGCAATATAAAAAAGTGAAGGTGGAAAATATCCATAATAGGTTTCAAATAAGGTCCTACCAGTAGAGGTGTGGAATAATTTATTATAAGAGTGTTTAATATATACCAATTTTTCATCTCAAGTCTTTGGATGATTCTAGTTATAACCCCTCAAAAGTTGCAGTAATGTCATGTTGACTACTTTTGTTTTCCCATTTGTTTATGGATGGAATGTTATAAACCTATTCAATTTCATGTTAATATTCTCCCATAATGATGTCCAAAATACACTAATAAATCTTGTGTGCTTAACTGAAACGATGCTCATTGGTGTCACAAAGTGCACCTAAACTTGTCTAAAGAACAACTATATCACTTCTTGCCCATTGATGGTGTTTTTACATAGTATTAGAATATAGATATTGTTGAACCTATTAACTACTATGAACATGTAGTCATGTCCTTTCCCTGTTGTTGGTAAGCCTCCCACAAATTCCATGGAAATGATTTCCTAAGAATGGGTGGGCACAACCTTAAGGGATGATATAGACCTTGTTTCCTATTGCTAGGCTTGTTTTACAAAAAATCATGCATCCTCTTATTAACATAGTTATCTCTTCTTGTATCCTACGCTAGTACACATACCTCTACAAGTTGGCCACTATCTTCCCTACACCCAAATTCCCTGCAACCTTGGAGGTATTGGCCTCCCTGATCACCTATAGTCGCTCACATTTAGGAACACATAACTTATCCAACCTGTAGAGTAATACATTTTAGAGATGGTAGTCAACTATGTTGCCACAATCATGCACATGAGTCTAACTTTGCAATTATTGAAACACCTGCTTGAAGTCCTCATCCTCTATATATGCCTCCATGTATGCATCAAGTGCGAAAGGTTCCATCTCCATAAGAGTTTCGAAAGTTGTGATCTTTGATGTGGATGGCCTTGAAAGCATGTCGACCAATTTGTTTGTGCTACCCTTCCTATACTTGATCACTAAATGAAACAATGGTAAAATCCCCATCCATTCATAATGTCTAGTCAACTGTAGCTTACTATGGGCCTACAAGTATTGTAGTGGTTATTGATCTATGTGAATTATTGTATTCTCTCCTATTAGATAGTGTTTCCACTTTTTCACAACTTGTACGAGGACATAAAGCTCTTTATTGTAGGTCATGAGGGATTCACTGGGGAAGAAATTCCACACCATGTGTGTTCATATTGGGGATGTATATTGAGGAAAATATGACATAATATATTGAGCATATATTCATGGTTAAAGGGTTTTTTTATTGGAAGGTATAAAATATGGAGCTCAAATTTAATGAAAAAATATAGAGGGGTTTAAAATAATGTTAATGAAAAATGTATATATACAATATCTAGCGAAAGCAGGGCTTTTATAAATTGGGAAGACATGTTGGGTTTGTATTGGTAGGGGTTAAATAATGTTATTTCTAGAGGTATTTTCCAATTTGTTGTCTAATTAGGGGTATTGTTTAGTATGCCATGAACACATGCGATATGTCAGAGGTTCATTGAGTGAATCACTCATATCGTAGGTGGGGTAGTTGAGAACCACCCTATGAAATAATTCATAGTGTTATCATACATGCATTCCTCCTTGGATGAAGAATGCTCCCATGACATACCTACCAACATTTGTCTCCACTTTGAAGGGTTGCTGCAAAGTTGATAACACTAGAGCTAATGCTTAAGTGATATTATTCTTTAGCTCTTGAAAGGCCTTCTACTAACCCTTTCCTCACTAGAAAACCTGGCCACTAATTGTTATGACATGGAGTGGTGTTATTACTACTAAAAATGGTGTTATGCATTTCCTCAAGTACTATGTTGCCCCAATGAAATTCCTGACCTTAGAAACATTAGTAGGAATTGGCCATTTCATAATGGTCTCCATCTTGTAAGTATCTATCTTCAGTTCTCCTCCACATATCACATACTCCAAATACGACAAATACTTTTGTGAAAACTCACACTTCTTGAGATTTTCCAGTAGTTGGTGCTTCTACAATGTCTCTAGCATCTGCATGAAGTGGGAAACTATACCCTTAACCCTTTGACATTCATGTAGTTATTGTGTGGCATGATTTAGTTGATTCTACCACACATTCAATGATTCAATTAAATTGTCCCTTTAGGATAGTTCTTGGTTAATTAGGACCCGCACCAATTCACTGAAATAATTCTGTTAAAGGATATGATGACTTCCCAAATTGGTATCCTTCTAGCATTTATTAACCAACTTCTTTATACCTTTTTCCCTTCCACATACCATTTTATAATCCAATTTGCCTACAACAATTTATTTTTTACCAAGGTATAATATATCTTTGTTTATGTCACTTTTAGTGTTCATTCTTATGCATTAAGGAAGGAATCGACCTTTTTATGTTAACTAACAAGGAAAGAATTAGAAACACTATAGATAAGTTCATAACATCTATCCCTAGAGGCATATGTGAATGAATGAAGGGTCAACGTTGCAACATGTCCCAAGTTCTAATGATGCACACACTAACCATCAAAAGAGATTATAGTAGCTTTATGGACAATTGTAATAGTTCTGTATAGGTCAACTGCCAAATGCATTATTGTCACTCAATGTTTTTCCATTAAGAGAATTGACCACTTGTTTTCTAATGAACGAAAGGAAAAAGGAATTCAGTATGTTAGGGAAGGATTGACCATGCCTATTTTTGACTCAATTTCTTGATTGTTTCATTGGTTGAGTAAGTCAGCAATTCCATATTTTGTTATTTTGGTTATAATGAAGAGGTAACTGCCTAAGAATAGAAGATTCGCATGGTTTCCATTGATTCCTTGATTAAACTAATAAGTTGATACATTATATAAATAACCCTGCTCTATTCGAGCTAGGGGGAGAAAAAAGAAAACGATATTCTTGAGCTTGTATATTGATTCCTATTAATACAAAATTCTACTATTCTTATTCTTTTTCATTTTTTATGAGTGTAATATCTTATCATACAAGTGTGTTGTTGTGATCTTAATTGGTGCCTCGCCTAAGGAGGTAGGCCCCCATCCTTATTTAAGTATTGTTTGTATTCTAACTAGGTTACATTATAATTTCATTTAAATATTAGTTAATTTGATTATTTACCCTATTTCATAAATTCTTTATGTTGTTGCAACTCACTAGCATTTATAAATTTTTCCAATTAAGCAATTTTGTTACAACTCATTACGTTATTTACATTCCCTCCCAATGTTCTCTGTGTGTTGATTGATTGATGTATAGGTTCACCATATTTTTCATACTATTAATTAAGTTTGTTAAATAGATCCCTTGCATTACAATATTTCATCAACTCAAGATTATTTCATTTGTAGATTTTATGAATGATCAATTAGCTTGATCAA
>APFE030336513.1:0-14606 GCA_000404065.3 Pinus taeda
ATCCTATGCGAGCTTATGATAGAGGGGGCTCCCGCCTGGAGTCCTCGGAGGGTATGTGTGTGGTCGTTCTGCTTAAAACTCATATACAACTCCTGGAAACCCATTGTGATTGGCCCAAGAGTGCGGAGCCAGTCAGCTCCGAGGACAATGTCACAACCCCCCATGTTTATGGCAAACATGTGGGTTTTCAACTGATAATCCCCCATTTGAAGTTTGACATTTTCACAACGGCCTTCACATTTCATTGTGCCCCAATCTGCAATTTGAACTTGGAAGTTAGAAACTGCTCGTACAAAGCAGTGCACTGTTTCTGCGACTCTTTGATGGATGATTATGTGTACTTCCACTATCAATCAAGACTACTACTGGGCGATGTTTAATAAAACCTCTGATTTTGAGAGTTTGAGGTGAAGCAATCCCTGCCAAAGCATGCAATGAAATAACTGGTTCGTCAGGGATATTGTCCTTTTGGTTGTCCTCTTCTACCGCCTCAGGTTCCTCAAGTGGTGGGTCTTCCTCCAATGAGCTGTAATCAGTGGCATCAATTTGAAAAAATTTGGGTTCCTTGCATTTGTGACCTGGGGAGTATTTTTCATCATAGTAGTAGCATAATCCCTGCTTTCTTCTTTCGGCCATTTTTGCAGGTGACACCTTTTGAACCTTAAGTGTTTGAGTCATGCTATGAGCCTGTGTGGGGCACCCCTTGGCGGTGAGATTTGGGCGAGTGGACTGGGCTGCTAATGCATGTTCCACGTTACCTGCTACCTTGCAAGCCTCCATCCATGTGGCAGGGAGGTGTAGTTGGATGTGGGCTTTTATGGCCTATTTAAGACCGCTGATAAAACATTCCGTGTAGAACACATCTAAGAGACCCCTAGTGTGGAAGGCTAAGGCTTCAAAGGTTGTAATATATTCATCCATTCTACCAGTCTGTCGGAGCTTAGTAAGACGACCCAAAAAAGAAGATTCTTGGTGAAAGCGTTCTGTAAGAGCTTTTTTGAAGGTGGCCCAAGTCAAAAAAGGTGCAGTGCAATGTTGATGCCATTCCCACCATTGCCACCTTTCATTGTCCAAGTACATGCTCCCCACCATAAACTGAGTCTCATTATCTAAGATGTTATTCAGATTGAAATACTGCTCCATTTGTGCTATCCATGCCGCCGAGTGAGAACCATCAAATTTATGCATATCCAACTTGGGAGGTCTCAGATGGGATTGTTGTTGCTGGGGGCCCCAGAGATGAGGAGAATGGCTAGACTCACCCTCACTGTGTCCATTGCCAATATACGCCTCCTCATGGGCTTCCTCGTTGCCCTTCGGGATTACGCTTAGGATTAATATGGTTAGTCTGTCAAGCTGAATTTGGAGGGAGTGTAAGGTTTGTTCAAGTTTTTCCATCCTGTCATTGGCCATAGCATGAGCTCTAGTTTCTACCATGCATCGACCTGATGCTCTTGAAATCTGGGGCCGCCAAATTTTTTTTTCACTAAGAATTGAATGGTACCACCGTGCTCAGCTCGTCGTCCTGATTCTGATGGGATTCTGATCCTAACGGAGTTTTACTCCTTCCTTAGGAATACTGCAGTCGCCGAATCCTCAAAATGTCAATGCTGTCAAAAGTCCTGCGAAAATGATGCTCCAGTATAGAAACCCCTCACAACTACTCAGATCAGGTGGATCTGAGAGATCTGAATGGAAGATCGGATAGCTCTAAGTGATGAAACAGATTGCTGTTGCGGATCTGATGGATCTAATAGATCAGACTGATGTCTGCTGCTACTGCACCCCTTTGTGTGAGCGGATATGGTAGTGATCCCAAGATAGAAAAGGGAACTATGGTCTTGAGGAGTGTCAGGTGCTACAGATTGCAATATGCATAAGGGTCTGATAGTAGTACTTGGCCCAATGTTTTAGGGCTCTAACTAAGGAGGATCAACCGTACCCTTAGCTGTACAACCCGAATACCCTATTGTATGGGCGAGTAATCTCTTTGAGTGCTGTTCTCGGTGTACTGTAGCAACAAGATGGCTGACGGTTTATCTATGGCTAGGTTGCAGAGGAGCTAGGGGGCTTCTGATATAGCTAGAAGGTACGTGGAATACAATCCGTACGCGGTTCTGTCTAATGCGCTACTACTCGAAGGGGTACCCACAAGGGTTACAAGGGAGTCCAACAAGCGTGACCACCTCTTGTATTTCCTGTGTGCATGCCTCCCCAAATCTGTAGGTTTATATGCTCAATGACAAATCCCGTGGTATAAAGATGCCAAAACACGTCTCTAGCCAAAATGTTTTTTTGCTAAGAAATGGAGATCCCACCGGCCCTGGAAAGTGCTTTGATACCACTTGTTATACTCTTAACCTGCAAAAAGATACCCAAATACAGAATATGCTAAGAAAGATACCCAGAACATAGAATAGTGAGAGTCAACAACAAATATTTTATTATTCAGAAAGCAATGTTCACTGGTCTCTTCGAGGGGGCAACCTCTAATAGAGAAGAGCTCGATTAAAAAATAAGACACGATGCTCCTCGCAGGGAGTCTCTATCCTTTATATATGACTCATATATGCAATACCATGGATCAATACTATGGGTTTTATTAATACCATCTATCTATTACCATGGCCCATTTGCAACTAACTATGGTCCCGTCATTAATAGCAGGTTAACCACTTACAATTATTAATATGGGTTTTATTGACTCTTTATTATGACATGATCCCACTACATAAATAAGGGGGTTAGGGTGGGACCCTAACAGAAAGGCTAGTAGCTCAACAATCTTTTCATATTTTATGAGTCTAAAAAGAGCTTAAAAGAGACTCATTTTTAAGGAACGAGTGATGTATCCAGGTAGCAATTAGTTCCTGGTAAGTTTGGAACTTCTCAAACACGACAGCGTATTGAGGGTGGCTAGTAGAATCACTTGTTGCAGCTGTTCCTCAAAAGGGTAAACAATCAAGTGGAGGCGTATGATCAACTAAAAGAGTGGAGGTGACGGTAAGAACACGACCAAGGCTCAAAAGGCTGATAGAAATGTGATCACAAAGGTTATTTATCGAAAGGTGGGTTTATTTTTTAATGAGCTTGAATCTTGTGCTAACATGTGCTCAGTTGCAGGTTTATTTTTTAACAAGATTGAACCTTGCAGAAACACTGCTTGTTCCTAGGTTTATTTTTTAACGAGTTTGAACTTTGCGGAAACATTGCTCGTTCCAGTCGTCTTTAAGGATGTCTCTTATTAGTAGGTTCATTTGTTAATGAGCTAGCACCATGTGAAACTTTGCGCAGCGCCTTTTGTATATAGGCTAGAAACGACCAACTACAATGCTAGTAGTTAATGAACTACTGAGGTTAGGTAGGATAGTTTCGTACAAAAAAATTCCTTTTCTTTGTCGGGCTGCCGACAAAGGTGAATGGTGGATTAGACCAATCACCTAACCTAATCAGTTAAAGTTAGTAAAATTCTACGGGGTTAGAGTTATGCTGGTCGCTTTTCACTTGCGTAAAAAAGGTTTACATGCCCCTAGGTATAAAGAAAAGTAGAGTTTCTAGGTTACTGTATGGAAGTTCTTGCATTAAAGCAAGATTGTTTCATCCGTGGAGCAGACAAAACACTTACTCGGCTCTGTCTTTCGAAATAGACAAAGGTGAATGGTGTGAGCTTCCAATAACATAACCTTTGAGGAGATCCTGTTTCGTATTGATCCCATATCCTACACGGATGGTTGTGTCAAACAATTCATATAACCTACGACGAAGAAATCCTTTTCCAAACTAATCCCATATCCTAAACGAATAGGTGTGTGAGATTGGTCATATATCCTATGAGGAAATCTATCTCTTCATCTAGGTTCGCTTGCCGAAGCAGACTAGGGTGCATGCCCCCTGGGTTTCGTCACATTCACCAAATCACTTGTGGTAATTAGGTGGATGAACTGGAGGTTGAAGAGACATTCCTTGTGCAAAGAGACAGTTTAGGGATGGTATTTAACTAGTATCCATGTTTGAACCAGGGAATGAAAGATGGTCAACAAGTTGTACCATTCTGCTTTCATACGGGAAACACATCACTCGAAAGAGTGAGGAAACAATAGCTCCCATGCTGTAAATGTAGTCACGCCCAAGAAGTAGATTGTAATCTAGTGGCCTTTGGACTACCATCACGTTCAAATGAACAATTTTTCTTCTCAAAGTTATAGGCAAATTTGGAAGCATCCCTAACGGTCGACTGGTTCCTTTATTAAAGCCTAACAAATTTCGAATCTCAGGCAGAAGCGATGGCAAACCAAGCGCTTTCCAAGCAGTTGAGGAAAGGATACTCACAGAAGCCCCTTCATCTATGATAGTGCTAGCCATGATCATTCTGTAAGCTTGTACTATGATTCGAAATGGTACATTAGATGGAAGGTGGGGTCCTGCTAGTAGATTCCAATCAAATGAAACGACTAGATTGCTTGGAGGAGGGACCGAATAAACGGTTGGATGAATCTCTTGAAATGGGGAACTTCCCTCCTGTGGTAAAGGAATGGGTATATTGCCCCAATGTTCATCAGACTTTGTGTTAACAAAAAGAATTTGGATGGTGTCATTCTCATTCTCTTTAGAGACTGTATCATCTGAAGGTGGACCTTCTCAAGACAAGATTGGGTCGACTGCCGTCTCGACCTGCTGACTTTGGTTCGATGTGGATTAAGAGGATTTATCTTCAATGGTAGGTGCTTCGATTGACAACAGAGGTATGTCAGTTGTATTTTCAACTGGCGATGGACTTGGCAAGAGTTTCTTGTATCCGGGCAGAAGTCGCTGCGGTGAAGCAGGATAGTTATCCAAGACTCTTTTAGCTTCATCCAGGAAAGGACAACAGTGGAGGGCATGATCGCCTTCACACAACCTACAAGGAAATTTAGATCTTCCTTTTTGTCCATTGACTTCATTTTCACTAGTTGATGGTGTACTCTCAACATGATCGACAGAGGTTGAAGGCACCAGATTGTGCAAGCGGGGAGACCAGTCTCTCAAGATTCGCGGGATGCAAGAACAATCTCGATGATAGTGGTTTCCTTTGCAAATGACACATGGAGATTTGGGTTTGGAAGGTACAGTGTGTGGATTTTCATCGGATGATGCATGGTTGCCCCCTTGTGTAGCTGGCTTCTTCTTCTTCTTCTCCTTCCCTTTCTTCTTCTTCTCAACTACTTGGTTTTTAGTATCACTAGTTTCAACAAGAGAAGAGGAAGAAGGAGAAGGAGAAACAAATGAAGTAGAAGGTGGGGGAGCAACTCCAATATCATTTGGTTGTTGATTTGATTGTTGAGGAATTACAGCATTTTGAACGACAAAAGTCGAGAATACCCAAACTGGTAGGCCAATTGTGAGCCCTAGATGGGACAATGTAGCCATATAAGGAGCACCAATATCTCCCCAGGAGGAGAAAGGACTAGGATTTCCCCCAAGGGGAAATCCTTGATTGGTGGACTCCATTATCTCAACCTAAGATCAACGAAGGAACTGGCATGTTATTCGGAATTAAATAAATTTTATGACACTTTGACACAACTTGATTTTTCAATTTTTAAGAGTCGAGAAAAAGCTAAAGGTGACTCTAGTCGGCTTTAATTTTTAATGAGCCTGAAGTGACAAGTGCTCAGATGGACCTTTTCTTTTAAGGAGTCGAAAGGAACGAAAGTGACTACTCTGGAAATCTAGATAGAGGGATTACCAAACCAATTGCAAAACTACAATATACACCTCGGTGGTAAATTATAGAGAAATTATCGAGGACTTTATGTATGGCAGTCAATCTTCTCAAATGTTGTGTTCAGTGCATTGCGATTAATAGGGCGGCAGACACGGCTTCTTAAGGATAAAGGATATTAGCCTATTGTGGTCTCCCAATATATACTTGACAGTACGTGGGAGCACAAGTCTGTATTGGCACTTGTCGTATCAAAGAGGAGGAATCACCCAACCTACGATGAAAACGATGGTTACCAGGCTTTATGATGCCGAAATACGTCTCTAGCCTAGACTTCTAGATGTTGTGCGTTAGGTTCCAAAGCGTTGTTATGTTCATTGAGGTTTATTTTATAGTTTATCTTTCTTAGAAGTTTGCCTTTCAAGGTTCACCACGTGATGTAGATGTACAATTCCTAAATATGCAATCTAAATGATAAACAGTCATTTGTTTTCTCTTAGCAATGAAAATCCTAGCTACTAAGGAAAGAAGAGTATGATTCTTTCAATAGAGAGCAGAGAGCACACAATAAATGCACTTTTCCTAAATCAATTTCCGCATGCAGTCTAAATGAAAATTCACAGACATGTATTTTTTTTCCGTTTCCTTAATGTGAGAATGCCATAAAGAAAACTAAGTACAGATCTGAACTACTTTTCTTTAAGGCGACACTCTAGCAATTTCTTTTCAAAAACGAAAGGAAGACTAAGATGACACTTTCAATTTCGAATGGAAAATTGCTTTTTCCACTTCAAAGAATCAACAATTCAAATCAGATACAATGAAAAAGTACAATCGACTATCTAAAAGAGTAAGACTTTACGACACTCTTTTTCTTGACTGAAAATGACAGTTATGACACTTTTGAATCAAAAGACGACAATTCGATTAAGCTACTTTTTGCAAAGGAGGATTGTAAATGACGAAAAGTACATAAAAAACATTTACAATTCCTTATCAATGGAGGCTGAATAATGTAAAGGAAGAAATATTCAACAATGATACACTGATCATAAGCAACAAAACTACTGAATAGAGCTGAAAAAAATGAAGAAAACACTAAAATCCAGAGAGGGAAACAGTCTCATTCAATCATCGCATCTGTCCTTAAGGAAAACAGGGATGCATCTCACTTGTAGCACACGAGAGGTACGATGCATCTAGACTACCAATGAGAGATAGTGCAATGGTCCAAGGATGAGATTGAGCTTGGTTTTCACTCACAACTTGCAGCTAAGTTTAGTGATTTAGGCCGAGCCTATGATAGACAGTGAACACAATGTATAGAGGTATGATCTAATGAGGTTATTGAGCTACCACCAGGGCACTTAGGATGTTTTCAAGTCAGATGTTCAGTTCATAAACCAACCTGAAGATTGATTGAAGTAGCATTGATCTACTTTGCAGTTGCATAGAAAAAGCAGTTCGAAGGCTAGCTGGCTTAAATTCAGGCTTTGTCTGTAGTTTATAAAGCAAACAATAGTAAAAAACAAACAAACTATTCGTTCCCCAGTGGAGTCACCATTTTGTTTCCGGGAAAGCTAGTGTCTATTTAGATCTGCTAGTCCCACTAAGATGGATAGCTATCTTAGAAACAAACAATTCAAAGTAACTTGTGTTTTCCTTTATGGGAGATAGATGAGAGAGAAGTAGAGAGCACCAACCTTAGTCTTTCGCTTGGTTCCTTGCTTGTTTTCTCTCTCCTTTGATAGAGCTTCACCACTCCTTTCTCACTTGTCCTGCTTCAAGGAACACCTGTAGAGGCAGAGTAACAAAATACCATCAAAGCATAGAGATCTATGATACCATAAACAATATAGAATAAGATGTACATTAACCATACAAATGCGTACACAAATACAAGATTCAGAAATAAGAAAGTACATGGAGGAAAACTCAAATAACTTTATTGATAGAAGTAGAAGAGAGGATTACAACCTAGCTATCTGATCCAGTGCCATCCTTCCAGCATGAAATCTCTCTTCACCTCATGAAAATTTAGATCACCCAACAATACAATGTCTCATAGAGAAACCAACAACACTTCCTTACAAAAAACAAAAATCCAGCCTCTCAATCTCTAGGATGAGGGATCCATATATAGATATTTGCAGGGGGTGAGTCAACTTCTGGGTTTTTTATTAGTGTCATTTCACTGATAGTTCTTGGTTCCACTTGGAGATTTCATGATCTCTTACTCATACCTGGGCGAATTTAGAGAGGCAAGTGTCATATGAGCAGTTTCTAGAAGATTCTCTGAGTTTCCACCTAGCAAATTGCCTCTGCCATTTGTCTACTCTCGCCCATCGCACCCTACAGAAGGGATTTTAAGTATGCATTGCACCCCCCGTTTGTAATAGGTGAGATGCATCACACCCTCAGCATGGAGAAGTCTGTATGGTCTAGTTTTGACCAGTTTTGAGTAGTTTTTCAGGGAGAACTTCTGGGAAATGATGTAATTAGCTGACCTTGATCCTTTAGGGTATGAAACAAAAATTTTAGGGGTTTAAGGGCCCTTGGTTTATCGACATATGTGATTGGGGTTGTAGTGCCCAAATATGTCTATAACAATGGGCATCTATTCAGGTATTTGCCACAAAACGCCTCACAGGCAGCCAAATCTCAGACTCGTAAGAAGGAAAATGAGCAGGCCTTCATAAGGGTGGATCCTAGGAATAAAAACAATTGAAAGCCCCAAGGTAAACATGATTTAATGAATCAAGCCAACATGTACGAATTTGAAATTATGAAGGAGGATCAAGAAGACCACGATAAGGAATATCATGAGACAGAAGGAGGAACTAGTGAGAAAACACCCCTCCCTCAAATGAATAAAGAGAAAGAATGAGACCCCACAACAATCCCTAGTGACTTTAGGAAAGGAAATGAAAACATTGAAATGGAACACGAAAGTAGCAATGGTCTAGTGTAGGAAGAGGTAATAGAAGAAGTTCTGGGAGACATGGACCTCAACAAAATCACTAAAGTATGGGATAAAAGAGGACTAGAAGCCATATCGAAGGAGTACATCCAGTAAATAGAGGAAGCATACCTCTATCAAGAAGATCTCAAGCAAGAAATGGTAGAAAGAAAATATGGAGACCGCAACAAAATCAACATCAAATCTAATATCCCAATGGATCAGTATAACCAAAAAGGAATGGGAAGGAAATGGGGCAGGAAATGCACTAGTCAAATTTTGTAGGAGCTTGGAGCCAGACTGATCAATGAAGGAAAGGTAAGGGCCCTAATCCTAACTCAAAAACCTTCCCAATAAATTTAATCTCATGGAATATTAGAGGTCTAAATGGACCCAAAAAAATAAAGCTTCTCAAGCAGAAAAGAATGGAAAGAAAACCCTAAATAGTGTTCATTCGGGAAACAAAGGTAGGTTTAGAGGCCATACCTTCTCTTCAAAAGCAGTGTTGGAAAGTCTAAAATAGCATTGCAAACACTGTTAGAGGCACGATAGGTGGAAAATTAATAATATGGAATGAAAAGATAATGGACCTTAAAACATCCATAGTCACGCTAAATCTATTGACCGCAATATTTCAACTAATACGAATGCCAAAAACTTTATGTGTTACCAATGTTTATGGCTCGCATAGAGCTGAAGAAAGAATTAATATGTTGGCCACCCTAAGGAAAATTCATGAAGACCTTTCATGCTCCCAAAGAATTATTGGTGGTGACTTAAATATGATCCTTAATGTTTCTGAGGAAAAATGGGACCTCAAAAATTAGACACAGATGCAAAGGCATTTAGGGAAGCAATAAACTAGATGGAAATAGTGGATGCAAAAACTGTTGGAAGATATAACTAGGTTCGGTCTTCATTATTGTACTTGAGTCAAATGTAATATATTTGTAAAAATAAAGTGAAAAGAAGTTTTATTATGAATTTTATTTGACTTATTAAAGCATGAGTTTCAAGATTGGGTAAAATGTATAGGTCAAGCCTCCATTGTAGGCTTTAGGTTATTGTAAAAATAAATTTGTGAAGACTCCTCCATCCATCGAAGTCTCCTTGCTATTGCAAGGATATCCATCAAGTTGAATTCCATAAGGAGATCACATGTCGACCTACAAAAATGAATGAATATCCATGTAGGCTCATAAAAATGACACAATTGTTCACAATGTCATGTTGGGTCTTTTAGGATGATCATAATACTATATATACCTAGCTGAGCTGTTCGCATTACAGACACAAAATTTCACATAAGATTTTAGCGAACAGTTTCCGTACTACTACATGACACAAGAAGTTTGCATTTCAGAGAATCTCATTTTTGGTGATCATAATAAAGTTCAGATATACTTTCATAGTTATATATATTTCAGGGTCTCTATAATAAAAGGTGTAGACATCTCAAAGAATTCGATGCTGCTTCACTTTGATGTTATTTTAGAAGGAAGGGACCATTTCTATCACAAAGATAAATTCACATTGCAGGATTCAATGTGGTCACAATGATTCGATTCTATCACCATAGTGTTATCATATCAATTCTCTGATTGGTTGGATTGGTTGTAGAAGTATCATAGGAATACATGAAGGAGCTCGAATTGGTTGTAGAGGTGATCTCTTTAAGGTCAAGTATGAAGAAGATTTACTGCTACAAGAGCAATGGAATTTAAGCCTAAAAAGATTGAATTGATGGATGGAGGTAGTCTCGAGTCTATTTTGTAAGGGTCTTGGTCGTATCATCTTGAATCTAATGAAGGAAGAATTTGTGACTGGGTTTTCCCCTCAGGGGCATTTTTCCCTAGTAGCATGCCTATATCCCGTGTTCTTCTATTTTGTTGTTTGGCATTAATATTGATGATAAGAAAGGATAATTAAGAAATGTAATACTAATAATTAAAAGCATCAAGAATTAATGGCATTAAGAAGGTAAATAATTTAACTACCATCTCAATCAATTTTCCAACATGGCTTCAGAGGTATGGTAAAAGTAAAAGGCAATTTGAAGATAGTTACAATGACAATGTACGGTTCCAATATGGCACAACAGTGAAAGCTCAGTACAAAATCTTAGAAGAAAATTCTGATGTAATGAATTCTAGTATATTTTGAGATAGTAAAAAAATGAGTGATCAAGCTTAGTGCTTCTTTAGAAAACTAGTTTAGTAGAAAGATCAGAAAGTAGTTTTCGTAAAAATCAAGTGATAGAGGAGTCAAATTTGGATCAACCTCAGTGATGAATTGGTGTGAAAATATCAACATAAATCAGATTCAAGAGCTCATATTTCAAAGACAATTTTGGTGATCACAGAAGTTTGCATAAGGCATCTCTGAGATCATGTTTCGGTGCAATTAAAGGAGCTCAAATATGGTATAGGGATCACCGTTCAATGCTTCAACATTTTAGTGTTGTATCTTGGTGCTATCACATTTCTTCCACAATGAATGTCATGATGATATCACGGTGATACTAGTTCGATGCCATTACAGTCTCAAATATTATCATAGGTATTGATATAATTACAATGGTAAAGGATCTCGGTATGTTTGTAGTGATGAAATCATGGGATCTCAGTGAAACTATAGTAGTAAGATCTCAATACAATAATGAGATCTCGGTGCTAACTATATGAATTAGTTTTTAGTAACAAGGTATCAACAGTAAGCAGGTATTGTTGAGAAGGTATCGATGTTACTACAATAACACAGTTTTGGTGCTGCCAATGGAAAACGAGTTTGATGCTACCACAATGGTAAGTACTTTGTATGCACATAAAACAAGTGTAATAAAGCAGAGGTATGTAATTCACAAGGTACGTATACTCATAAGTATTTGGATAGTTCATACAATCCTTGTTTCTAACTTGTCTAGGATTTGGAAGTGTACTTTCTAGTTAACACATTAGAACCTTAATCCTATCCCTTTAGAGTTTACATAGGATGTCAAGTAAAAAACAAAAGCATCCTATTATTGTTTGAAAGAATGAACAACTTATTATAGGATTCTATCCTCCACAGTTATGTAAAATATCTAACTTAAGTTAAATTATGTCCTTGGCATCACATGTTCTACTTGAAAGTATGCATTACATGTTTAGAAGATCATGGTTTGTCAAGAAACATCTCCAGGTATGTCTTAGACTATAAAATTCTCTTTATCTTATTTTGAAGTGTGAACTACATTACTAACATCGTTATGTATAGCTATCTTCAATCACAAAGATTCTTGCTTTGTGTGACTCATCACTTGATAAATCTACCCCTCTCCTATTCTTAGTTGATTTCATAAACCCCTAGACAGGTTCTCTGGAAAACCATGACCTAAGGGTTTTCTAATGTTAATGTCTGAAACACTAAAACTATTAAGGGATATTGAAATGTTATTTGAAGTTTTGTTAATGGTGTCATGTTTTGGGTTTTGGTATGATCATGAAAAAACTAACTTGTTAGGGTTGAATGATGTTTGGCGGAGATCCTGAAGCTTTGAAATTTTGGAATAGTAGGGTTTTCTTTGCTATGTTAGAAAACCCTAGATCTTTAGGGTTTGGTTGGGTCTGTGAGAAAAACCATTATTATGTATTTAGAGTCCTAGTTACGGAACCCTAGGTATGTGTCCATTGATTATACTGCTAGCTTGGTCTAGGTTCGTAGATGTCTAACATTGCCAGACATATGATGTGTGGATGAATTCCTAGATATATGTGTTGACTTAAGTATGAATAGTCAGGATTCCTAGGTTTGGAAACAAGCCCTAGTCAAGGTTTGATATTCTAGGATAATTATGTTTGGTAAATATAGGGTTTTTGAAGCTAAACCCTAGTAGTAGCTAAATTCTTTGGTATATGTGATATGACAATCTAGAATATATAAATCTTGTTACACTGAAATTTATCACCATGACTATCTGCAGTTAATATGGCTCCATCAATAGTCATATTATCCTCGTTGTCAAGCCTCATACCTCTGCTCTTCATGTCAAACATCAAAAAGAGAGAAAGTCACTTAAAAACATGTTTATCTCTGGGTACGCAGGTTCTCTCTACCTTGCCTGCATGTATGCATCCCAAACACACTATACCTGCGTACTTGTACGCTCTGTAAGCCAAAGAATGGGTGCGTACCCCTGGAAAGGTCAAAAGGCGTGAGTTTCATCTTTAAAAAGTTACTTGTGGTCACTTCTAGAGCCTTCTAGAAGAGTGTTTGACGTGTATTGAGCGCCTCCATATGGTTCATGCCCTCCTATGATAGAGGAACTTATCCCATCAAGAGAGGAGCTACCCCATCCAAAAGAGGGAGTATCCCATTGATGTTGGAACTGAATAACTTCCTCTAGATACTATAAATATAGGCATTAGGCCAGAGGAGGGGAGGTTGAAAGCTGAACATTCCAAAGGGTAAATGCTGCTGGAATTAGGACTTCCATTGTTGACTTGTGAGGAGAGATCACTATCCTTTCTTGTTGCCATATTGGGAGTGGGTGAGCTGGTCAAAGTAGAGGAAATCTCTTGTTGGACCCTGGGAGGAGCTTGCACAACACCAAGGCTCAGGTTGTAATGGTTCCTTTTTTGTTTCCTTAATACAAATAAGTCCATTCTTCTCAATGATTTGTTGTTAATGAATTATTTCATGTACTCCTTGGTCTATGTGATGAATATGCTTTGTTTTATGAAATATTCAGGTGTTATGTAATCGTTTGCTTTGTTAGTGTATGCAGGTCTTAAAGTGAAGGAGGAGCTCATCTGGATCAGCAAGGCTGGACTGCTACAACAAGCGTTGGACCTAAGGTAAGATCGGAAAACACTTGATCTGTCATAGAATAATGTGTGTTTAGAGAAGGATTGTTCTTGTTTGGTTTGTTTGTCACTAGAGAGTCTTAGACTCCTAGGGAGGTTAGGTTTGTCCGCAAACATAACTCTTTCCGCATGACAATAACATCACAATAATATTTACAGAATGATAGAAGGTTGGGTTTATTTACACTTGGTAGAAACTTATATTATTTACTTGTACAAGAGCTCAAAGAAGAAATACATCAATATATTATAATAATGCAATTGAAGCTACAAAATACTTATCATTTCTAGTATTTTTTGTTGTCTTCTAACAATTCAGACGACCAATTATTGCCATGTATGTGTGATAAACCAAACATATGTAGTCAAAACTTGTAGACAATCCAGTCAGAGGAGTAGTTGTTATGCTTGTACAATAATTGAAGGAAGAATGTCATATAACCATGGTGGCTACCAGAGAAGGTGCAATAGATGTAGGTGAGAAAGTTCAAATATTGGTAATTGAAAGGAAGAAAATTTGTCTACAGAGAAGAATGAGAGAAGTGAGAGCCCATATTCTAAATGTAGTAGCTTAGAGTCAAGTTATGGATCATATGGTTCCTTTTGGATTAACTCTAAATTCATGTTCAGGTGCCCTCATTCCAACATAGGGAAAATAAAATAACATATATGTAAGGAAAATTTAGCAACCAGTTCTCATAGGTACATTCATACAAGCAATACTAGGGTACACAAACAAAAATATTGTCACCACTGCTCAAGAGTTAGGAAATACTTCCATGGATTACATAATTTTCATAATAACAAAGGACATCATGAGAATTATTCTAGTAATTTTTATGATGAAGGAAAACTATCGTGGACCAAGTCCTATCGATTCCTATCATATTTGTCATTCAAAGAAACTAGAAGACATCATACATTGTAGCTAAAGTTCAATGGGAGTTACATAAGGGTTAACTTCAAACACGATCTTTTAAAAATGGTGTTTTGATTAGAATTAAATATCATAATGTGAAAGGATCAAATTTTGGGTGTGCTAAACAAGTACAAATGCCTTTTGGATGTGACAAAAACTCTTCATGATATAAAAGGAAGGAAC
>APFE030336535.1:0-21830 GCA_000404065.3 Pinus taeda
TCAATGCACTAATGAAGAACTCAAAATAAATGAATTTCTTGTTGCTACAATAGCGCCACTCTTGGGATTCTCTAAGGAGCGACTGATTTATACACATTTGGAATCTTTACTTGTTCTGCAGAAAGATTAAGAAATGGTAGTGATCACTCTTTGTCCTCCCATGGAAGGTCTATATAGAGTCAACAATAAATTGATTTAAAAGTGAGCTATATGCCTGAAAAATAGGAGTCCGTCTCTTAAAATCGAATTTAATGGCAAGGAAATATTCAACTGTAAATGCTTGATCTTCTACAGTGTAAATTTCTAGATAAATGGTTAGCATAAATTTGTCCATTGTCCACATATCCCAAAAAACCATGTATGTCTAGACTCTAGTTGTGTGTAAGAGAGGGGGGATCACATAAATAACCCATTATCAAAAGAAAAAGTTGAAGCACAACATTCTATGGAGAATTTTTTAAAAATTTTATTGCATACCTTAGAAAGTTTGAAAGGTCATAAATGAAGCTTCCCTCTCCTTCGATACCTCATTAAATATGCCCCTTTTCCAATGCAGATGTGGCCTATAGAATCACAATTAGCATATAGAATATGAAAAGTAAGTTTAATGAATTAAAGTAGCTTTGTTATACCTCAAGCAAATGGACTATGAGAAATTTGATTCATTCTCTACAAAAGATGATATAGCAAGATCTAATTACATTTTTAAATTGAAACAAAGGTAAATTGGATTCATGCTCTGCAATAAACGATATAATGAGATCTAATGACATTTTCAACTCAAACAAAGCTAATTTCAGTAAGCTCCAGCTCCAAAATGATGGCATCCAACTTCTGGGTGGTAGTTACTATATATATCTAGCTAGTGGCTATAACATAAAGATATTTGTTATATGTGAAGATAAAAAAATGAAAGGAATGTGAAATCTTGACCATCAACTGTAAGTTCCTTTCAAGGACTAGATCAAACCATAACATTGTTATCAAGATAATCAACTCACCCATTCTAGTATGCTTCTAGTAGTTTCATGATAAAACTCAAACTCAATAAACTTCAAACAACATAAATTAACCAACAATATGTCTGAGATCGGTTACCTAAGGATTATATCATACTAAATTACCTTTTGCATCTAACATTGAAAATGACTGTGAAAGAATGAAGACAAATCAATGATTATGATGGATGCATGTGATGAAATAAAATAAAAAAAGACATTTCTTCTTGCTACTAATGAGCCTTCTAGGGGATTCTTGAATGAAGTTTATCTTGATCTGCTTTCTGAAATCAAAGAGACACTTTCTAGCTACTTTGATTTAACGAACAACAACCCTTATGCTTATGAAAATGAATATGGAAAGAAATAAGCATCAATGAACCTAGTCTTGAAGAAGGTGTCTCAAAGTTTAATATGGATAGTATTTTAAATTTCTACATGTAGCAGAGGGTTTTCCTAGTTGGGTTCCCTAGAAAATTTTGTTTTTTTTTTTTCTATAGTGTGACTGTGTTTTATTTTTGCTCTATTCCACTACAAATTGGTAGAGATATTTTTTTTCTTCACGCAACAATTAGTTTCAGATTTATTCATTCAAGAATTAGCAGAATTTCAAGGAAATTCTACGCAACGGACAATTAATCTATATTTTCACTTATATCTTTTGCAAGTAAAATTGACAATTAAATTTTCATCCAAAGTGTTTAGGTTACTAGAAAGTGGTATCACAGCATATCTAAACATTGCAAGGCATAAATCATACTATTCAATAAGGTTGAGACTTGAGATACAAAAATCTTCCCAAGTTATGCAAGCAAGAAAACTGCTTATTTTTAATTCTAAATCTATCCAACCAGAACAAAATTATGCCATTTTCAACACCCTCTAGTCAAAGTTATTCCTGGCCTCATTCAACTCAATTAAGAATATGTCAATCTCGTTGAGATTTCTTCTTCATTTCATGCTTCTAAGTTATATATTTATGAAACCTAATATATCATTTATGTTAAGTGATTATTCATTAAAATTTATTTAGTCTGTCCAATACATCTACCTAATTTTTTGATCGGTTTCTGGGAAGACTCTATTAGACATTTGTTGTTTATGTTGATGATATCATCTTTAGTAGTAATGAAGAATATATGAGTTAGAAATTTGCCTCAGTTATGCAGCAAGAATTTGAAATGTCATTACTTGGTGAACTTACTTATTTTCTTGGTCTACAAGTACAACAAACAAAAGATGGTATTTTTCTTTCACAAACTAAATATCTCAAGTAGATTCTGAAGAAGTACATAATGGAAGATTCTAAACCAATATGTACTCCAATAATAACAGGATGCAGTCTCAGTTCTAACAATGATTCACCTGCAGTGAACCAACTAGCATACAGATCTAAGATTGGAAGTCTTCTTTATCTAACAGGTACCATACCTGATATCATGCATGTAGTAAGAATTGGGGTAAAGTTCCAAGAAAATCCAAAGGAATTGCATCTTCAGGCAGTAAAAAGAATATTCAAATATCTTCAAGGAACTCAAGACTTTGGTCTATGGTATCCTAAAGATACAGAACTTACTCTTCATGCATATACAGATGCATATTGAGAAAGAAATGTTGATGATTGAAAAAGCACTAGTGGAGGTGCATTCTATATGGGATCACAGATAGTGTCTTGGTTCAACAGGAAACAAAGTTTGATTTCCTTATTTACAGCTGAAGCAGAATATGTGGCTGCTGCATCTTGTTGCACACAACTACTTTAGATGATGCAAACATTGCAAGACATTCAAATCACATGTACTCCACCCATCTTCATTCTATGTGATATTACAAGTACCATCAGTATTTCGGAAAATCCATTCATGCACTCCAAGACCAAGCACATACCCATTAAATAAAAGAACAAGTGCTTGAACAAAAGGTTAAATTAGAGTATGTTGCCTCCAAAGAACAGGTTGTTGATATATTGATCTGAATGGAAAATGACATCAACCCATGGTATTCATCCACCCATGGAATTTACCCATGGTATTGTAAGTGGCTTCCACCTGTTATCTCAAAATCAAGCCTGATAGGCTGCTAGTCAGGATGACTCTAAGTAACTATTTCAAACCAAGCTTTTGACTAAGGCTTAGCCTCCTTAGCCTGAGAGGGCTCTCTCAAAAGGATTAATTATTTTGATTAATGATAAGATGGCTAACTCTTCTGATGTAACAACATAGACAAATATAATGGCTGGATAAACATTTTATAATTTCCCATTGGGCTTATGGAGTCAATCAAGCTTCTGTAAACAATGACACTACCTTTGCATAGAAGTCAGGGCACTTAGCATTTGAATGTTCAGAATACAACTTACATAAAACCACAGTTCACACATGCATACAGGAAGTCAGAGCACAATCAATAAATTCTGAGTGATTATGCATCCATGCAACTGAAAAAAGACATTAAGGGAAGAACAAAACACATACTCTGAACATGAAAAATCCTTCATGAATCCTGAGAAGAAAAGTAGATGCTTTGTATTACTAAAAATGGTCTTTACATAAGCTTAAACAGTACTTCTGCTGTCAAATTTCCAACCCTCATTACATTGCTGTCTCAGCTATATATAATCCTTATTCTAACTAATTCGAGTTTCCTCCTCCAGCATGAGGGGAATTTTAATAACTCGATCTTTATCTCTAAAGACACCTATCAACATTTTAACTGTCTATTAAATACAAATAAACTGCTGACTGTAATTTTTTAAAAAGTCCTAAATCAATTATGACTAACTCTATCTTCGTGCCATAGTGGCTATTCTTCGTCCTTTGACACCTAGTGCTTTTTAGATTTGGCTGAGCTGGATATTAAATATGCCATATTGGCCTTTAAACGCTGAATCCCGATCTGCCCGTGGTATTCGGAGATGTCCCCTGCTTCTCGGCTTCTTTTTTCCATAATTTGCTCGAACATGAACAGTATCTTTCTGAGCCTTTAATATCCCAAAGAATGGAACGTGGCCACGTTATAGATATGCTGTAGGCTGTGGTGATAGACAGGTGTCCCTTTTTCAAAAACTCCCGCTCATAAAATTAACTGTCTGTCTGCGTCTTTTTTTTAAAAACATCATCTACAGCAGTTTCGTAGCGCGCTACGAAACTAATGTTTTATTTAAAACAGTTTGCTTTTTTTAACCTGAGAGCTCATATCATCCAATCATCGGTTGCCAAAAACTCCCTTTGATGCTTCACATGTGTAGCAAGGATTAAGCCATATTCAAAACACTAAGATTAAGCAAAATTAACAAAAGTTTGAGACATAACCCTTTCCTGAACAGTGAATTTATTTATTAGGTAACCGGCTTAGCTCTGCCTTCAGGTCTTCAGCGGCTTTCTTTAATTGGTTAATTTCTTCCTCAGCTGCTTCTATTTGGCTTTTCATGGCTGCCACATAATCTCCTTGAGATGTGATGGCCGCTTTACTTTTGTTGTTCTTTTGCTGAGGTTGTGTTCCGTCCCCTTTTTCCTCTGTCCTGGGCAGTGTTTCCTGTACCTGCTGGAAATTTCTAGTCATAGGTCTTCTTGGTTTAAAAACAAATTCTTGGGCTAGCTCATCAAACTTAAGCCTTTTTGAGGCTTTGGTTTTCTTAACCTTTACCTGTGGTGACTGTGTCAAATCAATCTCAATCGGTTTAGATTGTTCTAACTCAATAGCCTGTAATAGATCATTTAGGCTTGCCTTAGACACAGGGCTCTCCTCGATAGCTATAGCTTTGCCTTTCTCTTTATTAATCTAGCTTCTTTTCCTCACCCTTGAGACTGCTTCAGGTTTATTTACTTGAGGTACAGTCTTCTTACCCTGAGTCTTCTCCTTTGTTGATTTCTGAGGCTGTTCTTGAATGACTAACGGCTTCACTGGTTTTGGTGGTTGTGGTTTGGTTTTCTTTTTGGCTCTTGCCTCCCTTTGAAGCTCAGCTATTGTAAACTCTCTGGCTGGTTGAGGAGTAAGACCAGTCTTACTTTGGAAACCAGCCATGAAGATAAAAGAATTCCAGTCTCTGCCTATCTTCTGGAGGCTATCTAAAATCAGCAATTTAATCAGACCATGATGAAATAAAGAGGTTTCACAGTCCTCTTTCCTGAGCTGCACCTTATCACACATTTTACTTAGACTACGAAATAAATAAAACGAAATGTCTATGGAGACCCTATTCAAATGCAAGAGTAGTTTAAAATGATAAGGATAAACCTTATTGTACCTTCCTTCATAGGTTAAATACTTCTGAATACAGGTAAGAAGAAGAGCATAATGTTCCTTGAGATAGAACCTAGGCACTATTTTTGTGTAATCCTCATTTACATATGCCTCTTTTAAGAACTCTTTACAGGGATTCCCATCAAATTTAAAATTCTTGAACCATTCTTCCTGTCCTCTTGGTATCTCGGTTACAGCAGCTATGGCTTCTGGAGAAACCGATATCTCTAACATGGCAACCTTTGAATTCAAACCGGTAAAATTAAGCGCAAATTCTTTTGTTACCTGTGCATGCCTTCCTTGTAGCTTTTTACAAAATCTCCAGCACCCGGCATCTTTAAACGCCTTCTTCACGCCTTCATCTCTCAAGGTTATGTCCAGGCCTTCAGGTTCATTCCTTTGACATTTGCTAGACCTGTGCTCCTTTCTCTCCATCTTCACTTTGAAATCTTCACAGCCAAATTCTTACTTTGAAATCTTCACAGCCAAATCCTAACAGCTCCGGTCGAGATGGTGATACAACAATACAGCTCCTCTTTTTTATTCAGCCTCGCTTGTAATCAGGCTTGCTTGAACCACCTCGCTTGAAATTCAAATCGAAACATGACTGGTCACTCATGCAACACTCACGGCCATTATTAGGACTATGCACAGTAAAATCTCTTGGGAATGAGATTTCCGTGCATATCAAAAATCTATTGGCAGAGTAGTGGCAAATGAACGTTCAGGCATGACTTCAAGAGGTACTCAAACTGACATGAGTGGACAGACATGCTGACTCACCTATGGACTTGACATTCCAGGAAATATTCGTTGCGGAATGCATGAATCCATGATTTCGCAGCGCTGTTAGTTATATTTTTTAATGATGCGCTGCGAAACTGCTTAATCATTACACGCTGCGAAACTGCTAGACTATGATTGCGCTGCGAAATGGGCAAATAAGACTGCGCTGCAGAATCATTAAAAGACAAGGTGACTTGGCATAGACAAGACATGACTATGGGATAATGATGAGTGGAGGAAAGACAATAGGAGTAGAGTCTAATTTAAGCTTAAAAACCTTTAAAACTCCGATTCCTAAGTGAGACAAATAAAAATGGAAACAGCTTAAACATAAACCTTTGTCATCAGACTAGGGCATGTAACTGTATGCATTAAACCTTTAGTTCTAAGTGATAACAGTGGCTCCACTTGGGATAGTGTGCTCCTGTAGTACACTAAGAACTCGCAGGTCCAGTGCCTTATTCAATTCCTGAAAACATAAGCGGAGTTGACAAGCATTCCTTTTAGCTTTGTGGGCCTTCACCTCGGGCTTAAGCTTCCTGTTCAGCTTGTCATTTATTTACAACAAGAAAAACTAGTAAAACGGTTATATACAATGTTTGTGAGACACTTGGTCGAAATTCAATCAATTGTAATGCTTTAGGAACCTGCCATTAACAGGTCCTCCAGCATATGGTGTTCCATCAATCTCCTGCAGAATATAGGTGTTATTCCCATGGAAAGCAGAAATCTAATATGGCCCTTTCCACAAATTTTCAAACTTACCATGTTTACCCTTCTCCTCAATTCTGGCTTCCCATTTCAGGACTTTGTCATTAATCTGAAATTTAACCTCTTTGATCTTTTTGTCAAATGCTCTTTTGACCCTGTTTTGGCTTTGTTGATGACCTTCAAACACCTCGTTCCTTTTTTCCTGCAAAGCTATGAGCTGATTTATCCTTCGTTGTATAGCATTTGGCTCCTCTTCTAATCCTTGAATCAGCTTCATTACTGGTACTCCGAGAGATGTTGGAAATATAGCCTCTGTCCCATACACAAGCTCATATGGTGATGTCCCAATGGATATTTTTGTGCAAATCCGGTCAGCCCACAAGGCATATTTCAGTTTCAAATGCCAAGCCTTTTTATTTTCTTGTAGCAGCTTTTTAATGATTCTCACAAGACTCTTGTTTGAAGACTCAGCTAAACCATTTCCCTGTGGATAATAAGCAGTGGAATTTCCAAGGGAAATGTGATATTGATGACAAAAATTAATCATTCTTTTGGACTTGAAAGCTTGAGCATTATCGTAATGATCTTGATTGGGCAACCAATCTTGATAATATATATTTCTAAGAAGAAATAATACTTGATCATTGCTTGCCTTGTGGGTATTGCCTCTATCCACTTTGTAAAGTAATCGGTGGATGTGAGAATCCAACGATGTTGGCTCTGATGCAGGGAGGATGGATTTCCCCTATAAAATCTAATCCCGCAGCTGCTGAAGGTGCTTCAACATAATAGGAACCAAGGGGCATTGGCATGAGCTTTCTTCTTCCTTTCGAGCTTGACATTCATGGCATGTGGCTATCTTTTATAAATATCCTCTGACATGGTTGGCCAAAATAGCCAGCTCTCAACCGTTGTTTGCAGTGGCTTTCCAATATGATGGGGACCTCCGCAATCTCCCTTATGAAACTCATCAATTACTTTATCAGCTTCTTCTTCAATGAGACACTTCAATAATATCCCTCCTGCATATTTCCAAAACAAATTTTGGTCATGCACAAAATATCTGAGAGATTTTAACTTGGTAAACCGAGCTTTGGATTTTGATAGGTTATCTGGAGCTCTATTATGCTGCAAAACAAATGTTACATCCTTATACCATTCTGAGATCAAGAATTTCTCATTAATCTGGACTATTTCTTCTTCATTTTCAGAAATTTCTAAGATTTATGTGTTTAAATTAATATCAATACACTCCAAATTTGACTGAGTCAACAATTTGGCTAAGCCTTGACCCTTTACCAATTTGGTGGGTTTGATCTCAATATCATACTCCAGTAGCTTTGCTATCCACTTTCCCCTTTTTCCATCTGGATCAGCTTGTGTAAGAATATCTTTTATAACAGTGTTTGGCACGTATGCAACAATGTGAGAGTGTAAAACATAAATCCTGAAATCTTTAATTGCTTTCACCAATGCATAAGCTTGTTTCTCTAGGATATTATATTTCAATTCAGCATAAGCCAATGTCTTGCTAAAGAAAGAAATGGGTTGTTCAATACCTTGACTTCCTTTTTGCAATAAAACTCCAGCGATTGTGTCATCAGAAGCAAATGTGAAGATCAGAAACTCCTTGGTAAAATCCGGGCTGATGAGGACTGGCGCTTGAGTAAGTGCTTTCTTGATTTTTTCAAATGATTCCTTTGCTTCAACTGTCCATTTAAAATCTGCTCCCTTTTTTAACATCTTTGTTATGTTCTTGACCACTTCAGCAAAGTTAGGGATGAATCTTCTAACAAAGTTAACTTTCCCAAGAAAAGATTGAATTTCCTTCCTGCTCCTTGGTAAATCTAACTTTTGAATGGCACTAACTCTATTAGGGTCAATCCTAATTCCCTCTTCAGAAATAATATGCCCAAGCAGTTTTCCAGAAGTTAAAGCAAAAATACTTTTGGTTGGGTTTAGAGAAATACCAAACCTCCTACACTTTAGTAGGACCCTTTCAAGGTGCTTTAAGTGGTCTTCTTCCTTCTTTGAAAAAACTGTGATATCATCAAGATAAACCACCACTGATTTGTCCTTTTCTTCAGCAAAAGCAATATCCATTGCCCTCTGGAAAGTTTCTCCTGCATTCATGAGGCCAAAGGGCATTTTTGCGTACATGAATGTTCCCCATGGTGTAGTGAAAGCCGTCTTCTCCTGATCATCTGGGTGGACAAGAATCTGATTGTACCCTGAGAAGCCATCAAGCATAGACATCCTTTGTGAACCAACAATGTTTTGCAAAATAAAATCCATTTTGGGGAGAGGGTAATTATCTTTCAATGAAGCTTTGTTTAAATTCCTGAAGTCTATACAAATTCTGATCTCCCCATTCTTTTTTCTGACTGGTACCAAGTTAGCAAGCCAATTTAAGAATCTAATTGGTACAATAATTTTGGCATCAAAAAGCTTTTTCACTTCTTTTTCAATCAGAGGCATTAGAAGAGGATTAATCCTTCTTAACTTCTGTTTAAAAGGCTTCTCATTCGGCTTAATAGGAATGGTATGTTGTATGATTGAAGAATCATATTGCTTCAAATCAGCATAGCTCCATGCAAAAACATCAATGAATATTTTCATCATCTCAACATATTTGATCTTCATATCAACTGGAAGGAACTTTGAAATCTTCACCATCTTAGGCATAACTGAGTCACCTAAATTACAGTTTTCTACTTCCTCCTCATTAGCTTGTAATCTTGGTGCTTTGAATACATCATTTTGATCAAACAATTTTTCCAAAGGAATGAGGCCTTTTGGGATTAAATTGTTTTGTAACTGTAAAACTTCAGGACTCTCTTTTGACTCTATCAACATGTTCAGCTGATCTATCTGATTGTGCTCAAACTCTTCCTTTAATTCAATGAAATTTCTTACATGTTGGTCATCCTCAAAAACTTGCCAGTTAATGATATTATTCGGTATGACTGGTCTACGACGAACCTCCACTTCATAACCATCAGAAGAGTGCTTAGGAACAATGAATAGGCTGGCTGAAATAGCAAGAGAGTCTGTAATAGAGTTTTGGCCTCTAGTTTTGATGCTAAAAGAGTAGGTTTGAAAATTTTCTAACATGTCCAACACTAAATTTCTGTATGCTCTCATTCTTGCATCTTTGGTTTGATATGAACCTTCTATTTGTTTGATTACCAACTCAGAATCTCCACAAACAGCAATGTTTTTGGCTTTCAACTTTATCAAGGCTTCCAAACCGAAAACTAGAGACTCGGACTCAGCCATATTATTGGTACAGTCAAAGTTTAATTTGTATGAAAGAAACTTACTTTCTTCAGTTGGACTAGTGATCCAAATGCCAGCTCCAACTCCTTCTTTTCCTGCTGATCCATCAAAGTACAATGTCCAGCAGCCCACGATTTATTATTCATCTCCTTGCTGTCCTTCTTGACTCTAATTTTCTACAGGTTTGTCTTCTAATTCTCTCCCAACTGATTCATTGAAAAGAATAGCTGAACCAAGACCAGTATCACATGAGTAAATAGGAAAATTCTGAGGCTTTTCTTTGCTGCTCACCATGTAGGCCATCATTGTTTCTCGGTACAACCTCCTTTGTTCACCAAACACTGGAATGGTAGCATATGTAAGATCCATCTGCATTGTGCCCTTAAACTTTGCTACCCATGACCTTGAAAGAAGCATCCCAAACTTAGGTGGGATGTCTGCAACAACAACATCCATAACAGTGGTTTTTGCTGGAATTTGTGTAAGCCCCACAACTAGATCCTTTATCAACCCAATGCAATGAACTCTCTTTGAATCAAAAGAAAATAGATCCTTGTATGGCCTGGTAACCTCTAACCCCAGTCTTTCCATGATTACCTTAGGCATAAGATTATGTGACGCTCCCGAATCTAACATGGCATTATGTAGAGTCATATCATGAATGGTAATGCTTATGTAGAAAGGAGGAAACTCTTCATTTTGTTCATCCTCAAGTCTTGGACCCAAACAGATAATAGGATTATCTTCTTGTACATTTAGGATATCAGCCAATCCTACTTGTGACTTAAGCATTTCAACAATTTTTCTTCTGTATTTGTCTACCTTGAGAATTTCATTAAAAGGGACTGATATTTTAATTTTTGCAATCTCATTCTCAATACTAAAAACAGAAGTAGTCTTGTCAATTTCTTTTGGAGGAGAAGAAATTTGAATGTCCTTTTTGTCAAGAGGAGGATCATCTTTACCTTCAGCAACCTTTGCTTTTTCCTTTTTATCATCAACTGTCCTTGAGGTATTCTTCTTAATCTGTACTTTGTTTGCTGTAATAGGAACATCTCTATTCCTAAGATTATATTGCTTTTGCATCTCAAAAATAGCATGCTGATAGCCGTTCACAAAATCTGAAGGTTCTTCTTCTGATTTTATCATGCTGGACTCATCATGTTCCTCTTTGGTCAAGAAAATTCTTGATCCATCTTCATCCAAACAATGAATTGATTCCTCAGGGACTTCAGGTTCATCCTCTTCATCTACCAAATTCTGTTGGAAAGGAGGTCTCACTGGAGGATCTGCCTGCTGATTTCGGTTATCTCTTGGCCTTTGCTGATTCTGAGATCTTCTGAATTGAGGGTTCCTAAACTGAGGTTCTTGCTGTGCTGGAGGAGCAGAAGCAGTCCCAAGAGCTAATCTGTCCATCAATTTCTCCATGGTTTTCATCATGGTTTCCAACTTATCTTCTTGAGCTGATGTAGAAGGCTTCTCTTCCTCCTTCAACTTAGAATTTGCCATCTTAGATTTCTTAGCAGCAGTCATATTCACCTCTACCTTAATTGCATCATTTTGCATATCAGCAAGAGAGGCAGATTCCCTTTCCCTGAGTAAAAGGGAAAAATCTGAATCAAATGATTCAGCATATCTCAACTGTGCCAAAGCTCCAGGAGGTTTCAAATGCGCTGGAATGGAATTATATATTTTGTTAAACCTCTTAGAGAAATTTTGAATTGTTTCCTCTGGAGCTCTCCTAAATTGTTTATTCTGTAAGGGCTTGAACAGGTTGGTTCTATTTCCCATTTCCTTAGAAAGCTTCTTCAAACTCTACCCAACTATGAATGCTTCCAGCTCTAAGGGCTTTAAACCATTTTCTGACTTCCCCAATAAAAATTTGAGCAAACAATCTTAGTTTTACATCTTCATCATCCACTTCCTCCCTGTCAATAAAATCATTGAACCTATCCACATGTTCCTCTGCTGTAAGATCTTCATCACCTCCCCATGTTGGAATCCTAGCAGCATATTTGCTAGGAAGATCATGTAAAACAGCAGGGAGGGCTAGAGGAGCATACCTAGGAGGTATAGCCATAATGAAAGGAGGAGCAGTGCCAATAGGTATGGTGTGACCAGTGGAAGCAGGAATTGTCTGAGGACTATTTGGACTAACAGAGGAAGAAGATAAAGTATTGATTCGGAAAGGGTTATTCAGACTTTGCAAACCACTGACAAAAGAACTCCAATTTGGGAGAGGTAAACCAGTTTTAGATTTAAGCAAAAATTCAAAAGGATCAAGTTCTTTGAGCTGGTTTAAGTCCTCTTCCTCTAATAACAACTCTGAAGTAACAACCTCCCAAAACTCTTCCTTATCTCTTTCTGACACTAAAGATGAAGTATCAATACCTCTTTTTTGTAAATCTAGAATAATTCCAATAAGTTCTTCTTCATTCTCAGACCTCAACAATACTTCTTTAATTTTATCATCAACAATCTTATCTTTAGGACTTCTAGAAAATTCAGGAAACAAAGATTTTGAAATCTTTGAAGTACCTGGTATATCAGAAAATCTTTGCCTGCTCCTGGAGATAATATTGGGATTATCCACAGGACTAGGTGGGTTTGGGTCAGGATTACTCCTAGTGTATCTTCCTTTCGAAGCCACCTTTTTAACTTTAAGATTGAATGGAGTCACCAAGGTAGAATCCAGCCTCAAAAACCTTTCTGAGCTCCTGCTACCTTCAAAAGTTCAGCAACATAATTTTTCGGGAATGAGTAATCTTCAGACTCCCGGCAGACGCACCAAAATGTTATTTGAAAATCAAGCCTGATAGGCTGCTGGTTAGGATGACTCTAAGTAACTATTTCAAACCATGCTTTTGACTAAGGCTTAGCCTCCTTAGCCTGAGAGGGCTCTCTCAAAAGGATTAATGATTTTGATTAATGATGAGATGGCTAACTCTTGTGATGTAACAACATAGATAAATATAGTGGCTGGATAAACATTTTATAAATTCCCATTGGGCTTATGGAGTCAATCAAGCTTCTGTAAACAATGAAACTACCTTTGCATAGAAGTCAGGGCACTTAGCATTTAAATGTTCAGAATACAACTTACATAAAACTACAGTTCACACATGCATACAGGAAGTCAGAGCACAATCAGTGAATTCTGAGTGATTATGCATCCATGCAACTGAAAAAAGACATTAAGGGAAGAACAAAACACATATTCTGAACATGACAAATCCTTTATGAATCCTGAGAAGAAAAGTAGATGCTTTGTATTACTGAAAATGGTCTTTACATAAGCTTAAACAATACTTTTGCTGTCAAATTTCCAACCCTCATTACATTTCTGTCTCAGCTATATATAATCCTTATTCTAACTAATTCGAGTTTCCTCCACCAGCATGAGGGGAATTTTAATAACTCGATCCTTATCTCTAAAGACACTTATCAACTATTTAACTGTCTATTAAATACAAATAAAATACTGACTGCAATTTTAAAAAGTCCTAAATCAATTATGACTCTAACTCCATCTTCGTGCCATAATGGCTACTCCTCGTTCTTCGACACCTAGTTCTCTTTAGATTTGGCTGAGCTGGATATTAAATATGCCATATTAGCCTTTAAACGCTGGATCCCTATCTGTCCGTGGTATTAGGAACTGTCCCCTGCTTCTCGGCTTCTTTTTCCATAATTTGCTCGAACATGAACTGCACCTTTCTGAGCCTTTAATAACCCAAAGAATGGAACATGGCCACGTTTTAGATATGCTGTAGGCTGTGGTGATGGACAGGTGTCCCTTTTTCAAAAACTCCCGCTCATAAAATCAACTGTTTGTCTGCGTTTAAAAAAACATCATCTACAACAGTTTCGTAGCGTGCTACGAAATTGCTGTTTTATTTAAAACAGTTTGCTTTTTAAACCCGAGAGCTTATATCATCCAATCATCGGTTGCCAAAAACTCCCTTTGATGCTTCACATGTGTAGCAGGGATTAAACATCTTCAAAACACTAAGATTAAGCAAAATTAACAAAAGTTTGAGACAAAAACCCTTTCCTGAATAGTGAATTCATTTATTAGGTAACCGGCTTAGCTCTGCCTTCAGGTCTTCAGCGACTTACTTTAATTGGTTAATTTCTTCCTCAGCTGCTTCTATTTGGCTTTTCATGGCTGCAACATAATCTCCTTGAGATGTGATGGCTGCTTTACTTTTGCTGTTCTTTTGCTGAGGTCGTGTTCCTTCCCCTGTTTCCTCTGTCCTAGGCAGTGCTTCCTGTACCTGCTGGAAATTTCTAGTCATAGGTCTTCTTGGTTTAAAAACAAATTCCTGGGATGGCTCATCAAACTTAAGCCTTTTTGAGGCTTTGGATTTTTTAACCTTTACCTGTGGTGACTGTGTCAAATCAATCTCAATTGGTTTAGACTGTTCTAACTCAATAGCCTGTAATAGATCATTTAGGCTTGCCTTAGACATAGGGCTTGCCTTAGACACAGGGCTTTCTTCGACAGCTATAGCTTTGCCTTTTTCTTTATTAATCTGGCTTCTTGTCCTCACCCTTGAGACTGCTTCAGGTTTACTTGCTTGAGGTACAGTCTTCTTACCCCGAGTCTTCTCCTTTGTTGATTTCTGAGGCTGTTCTTGAATGACTAACGACTTCACTGGTTTTGGTGGCTGTGATTTGGTTTTCTTTTTGGCTCTTGCCTCCCTTTGAAGCTCAGCTATTGTAAACTCTCTAGCTGGTTGAGGAGTAAGACCAGTCCTACTTTGGAAACTAGCCATGAAGATAAAAGAGTTCCAGTCTCGGCCTATCTTCTGGAGGCTATCTAAAATCAACAATTTAATCAGACCATGATGAAATAAAGAGGTCTCACAGTCCTCTTTCCTGAGCTGCACCTTATCACACATTTTACTTAGACTGCGAAATAAATAAAACAGAATGTCTATGGAGACCTTCCCGGTAAAATGCAGGAGCAGTTTAAAATGATAAGGATAAACCTTATTGTACCTTCCTTCACAGGTTAAATATTTCTGAATGCAGGTAAGAAGAAGAGCATAATGTTCCTTGAGATAGAACCTAGGCACTGCTTTTGTGTAATCCTCATTTACATATGCCTCTTTTAAGAACTCCTTACAAGGATTCCTATCAAATTTAAAATTTTTGAACC
Organism: Pinus taeda; assembly: GCA_000404065.3. Lineage (NCBI taxonomy): Eukaryota > Viridiplantae > Streptophyta > Pinopsida > Pinales > Pinaceae > Pinus > Pinus taeda. The sequence continues at coordinate 15,181 of APFE030336535.1, forward strand.
ATTCTTCCTGGCCTCTTGGTATCTCGGTTATAGCAGCTATTGCTTCTGGAGAAACCAATATTTCTAACATGGCAACCTTTGAATTCAGACCAGTAAAATTAAGCGCAAATTCTTTTGTTACCTATGCATGCCCTCCTTGTAGCTTTTTACAAAATCTCCAGTACCCGGCATCTTTAAACGCCTTCTTCACGCCTTCATCTCTCAAGGTTATGTCTAGAACTTCAGGTTCATTCCTTTGACATTTACCGGATCTGTGCTCCTTTCTCTCCATCTTCACTTTGAAATCTTCACAGCCCAATTCTTACCTTGAAATCTTCACAGCCAAACTCTAACAGCTTTGGTCGAGATGGTGATACAGCGATACAGCTCCTCTTTTTTAACAGCCTCGCTTGTAATCAGGCTCGCTTGAACAGCCTCACTTGAAATTCAAATCGAAACATGACTGGTCACTCATGCAACACTCACGGCTATTATTAGGACTATGCACGGTAAAATCTCTTGGGAATGAGATTTCCGTGCGTATCAAAAATCTATTGGTGGAGTAGCGGCAAATGAACATTCAGGCATGGTTTCAAGAGGTATTCAAACTAACATGAATGGATGGAAATGCTGACTCACCTATGAACTTGACATTTCAGGAAAGATTCGCTGCGGAATGCACGAATCCGTGATTTCGCAGTGCTGTTAGTTATATTTTTTAATGATGCGCTGCGAAACTTCTTAATCATTACACGCTGCGAAACTGATAGACTATGATTGCGCTGCGAAATGGGTGAATAAGACTGCGCTGCGGAATCACTAAAAGACAAGGTGACTTGGCATAGACGAGACATGAGTATGGAATAATGATGAGTGGAGGAAAGCCAATAGGAGCAGAGTCTGATTTAAGTTTAAAAACCTTTAAAACTCCGACTCCTAAGTGAGACAAATAAAAATGAAAACAGCTTAAACATAGACCTTTGTCATCAGACTAGGGCATGTAATTATATGCATCAAAGCTTTAGTTCTAAGTGATAAAAGATAGATTCCATTTTTTATGGAGATTGCACCTTTCGAAGCTTTGCTCTGCTGCCTCTCGCATGTAGGCTAGGAACGACCAACTACTATCCTAGGGGTTAGTTAACTACTAAGGTCGGGTAGGAAAATTTTTCCTTTACTTTGCCGGTGCCATTTGGCCCCTACAAAGGCGAACGGTCGATTCAACCACTCACCCAACTTAACCAGTTAAAGTTTGTGGAACGATAGAGGTCGTTTTTCACTTGCGCACAAAAGGTTTGCATGCCCCCAAGCATAGCGAAGTAGAGTTTTTAGGTTACCCTTCAATTTGCAGACAAAACATTTATTCTATCGGGAAAGGCCTACCTTCTAACAGAGGTATCTTATTTCGGTCTAATTCCCTCTTCCTATATGGACAGGTATCAGACCAGTCATATATCCTTCGCAGAAAACTACTTTATGCCTAGAGTTTTCCTGCCGGAATAGGCTAGGGTGCATGCCCCCTGGGTTTCAGTCATGCCCTCCCGAATTACTCATTTTCTTCAGGTGGAAGGACTGAAGATTGATGAGACATTCATTGCATGAAAAGACCATTTAGGGATGGCATTTGACTATTAACTATGTGTGAGCCAGGGAATGAAAGTTGGTCTACAAGCTGGACCACTTTGCCTTCAGGCGGAAAACACATTACTTGAAAGAGTGAGGAGACAATGGCTCCCATACAATAAATATAGTCACGTCCAAGGAGTAGATTATAATCTAGAGGCCCTTGTACTACCATTACGTTCATATAAATGGTTTTCCTTCTCAACGTTATAGGCACATTGGGAAGGATCCCTAAAGGTCGACTAGTTCCTTTGTCAAAGCCTGTTAGATTTCTCATCTCAGGGATAAGCGATGGCGAACCAAGCGCTTTCCAAGCAGTCGAGGAAAGGATACTCACAGAAGCCCCTTCATCTATGATGGTACTAACCATGACCATTCTGTAAGCTTGTACAATGATTCAGAATGGTACACTAGCCGGTAAATGGGGTTTGCCTAGTAGATTCTAGTCAAAGGAAACGACTAGGTTGCTTGGAGGTGGGACCAAATAGACGGACGGATACGACTCTAATGAAATTCCTTCTTGCGGTAAAGGAACGGGTAGATTTCCCCCATGTTCATCGGAGTCTTTGTTTATGAAAATAATTTGAACGGTGTCATTCTCATTCTCTTCATTGACCGTATCATCTGAAGATTGACCTTTTGAAGGAAAAACCGGGTCAATTGCCACCTCGACCTTTTGACTTTTGTCTGGTGTGGATTCAGAGGGTTTATCTTCAATGATAGATTTTTCGACCGACCACAATGGTGTGTTAGTCGGATTCTCAACTAGTGATGGACTCGGCAAGAGTTTCTTGTATCCATGAGGAAGTTGTAGCGGAGAAGTAGGACTGGCGTTGGTAGTGTCCCTTGCCGTACAATGCACAAAGGGAGTCCTGTATAATTGGTCCAAATACCTATGCCAAGAATTCCTCACGAAATGCTGAGAAGCCCAAGAGGAAAGCAATCCATTTCAATATGCTTAGATTTTATTGTCTAACATGTTAGTTGCTTGGAGGTTTCTAGAGGACAACATGTTTCCTCCACACAAGGAAGATTTACATGAGTGTTATCGGGAAATCTAGTGTCCACTCGGAGCTGTTAGTCCCACTAAGATGGTAGCTATCTTAGAAACAAACAAACCAAAACTACTTTCTCTTTCCTTTATGAGAAGTAGATAATAGGGGAACGAAGGACACCAACCTCAGTCTTGCGCTTGGTTCCTCTCCCTTCTGACAGATCTTTGCCGCTCCTTCTTCATTTACCCAGCTTCAAAGAGAACATGTGGAATCAAAGAAGCATAATACTATCGAAGAACATAGATCTACAATCATAAAGAATATAGGACCAGATATATATTGACCACACAAATGCATATATCATCAAACATACAAGAATGTGGAGAAAAACTTGAATAGTTTTATGAATATCATGAATAGTAAAGAGGATTACAACCCATTGTTCTGACCCAACTTCATCCTCTCAGCTTGAAAGCCCTTCTTCACCTCATGAAAAGCTTAGATCTCCCAACACTATGATATTGCACCAAGAAACCAACAACACTTCCTTACAAGGTAAAAAATTCTAGCCTCTGGATCTCTATGATGAGGGATCCATATATAGATGATTGTAGGGGGGTGGGTCAGCTGTCCTCTCTCTAATAGTTCTTGATTCCACTTGGAGATTGATGATCTCTTACTCATCCCTGGGTGAATTCAAAGAGGCAAGTGTCATAGGAGAAGTTTCTGGAAGATTCCATGATCATCCACCTTGCAAACTGTCTCTACCATTTGTCTACTCTCGCCCATCGCACTCTATAGAAGAGCTTTCCAATATGCATCGCACTTTTTACACTGAACAGGTGAGATGCATCGTACCCTCTGCATTGGGCAGTCTGTATGGTCTAGTTTTGACCAGTTCTGAGCAGTTTTCCATGGAGAACTTCTGGGAGATGATGTAATCAGTTGACCTTGTTCCTTTAGGGTGTGAAGCAAGACTTTTAGGGACTTAGGAGCCCTTGGTTTATGGACATGTATGATTGGGGTTGTAGTACCCAAAAACTTCTATAACAGTTGCCCCCTAAAGCATGAGGTCGTTAATCTTTTGATGTCGGGTGAAATGCTTTATCATGAGGATCCGAAGTTTTTTCGAGCTGGAAGGTGACCTTTAATAAGATACAATACAATGCATTATATTCATAATATTTTTCATGATCTAGATGAGGTGGGCATTCCCATGCTCAGCTTTATAAATTCATTTTCAAGTACATAGGACAGGCATCTGTCTATGTAGCAGACTGATGATTTGGACGGAGTCATCATCCTTTGATTCGGATGATCATATGTTCGGCAATGATGCACATTTGATGTCTTCATATTCCTGAATATATCGCAGCCCGGATGGATGAAACTAGATCCGGGGTCTTCAAACTCGTTCAATCTTCACTCGGAGTACAAGTCGATCCATGTGAAACATGTTCTGGAGTCAAACATGGAAAGACATCGTCTGATTACCAGCCAATGATGTAAGCTGTTAACAGGCGCGAGAGGAATCACTGATAATGATGATGACCCTCAAGGTACGACAGTACAATTCACGTGGTGTGAAAAAGGGACTTGGCGTCAAACACCACATAAAATATTTCGGTTGAAGGCCATTGACGTAAACCTATCACCGGAAGTGAGAAACTTGCCATTGAGGCATGCAAGATTCAAAGTACTGAAAGGGTTGTTCCTAGGTTGACTTCTTGGATAATGAGCTGATGTCGACAAGAAGTGACCCGTCGTAGGAGGGCCTTAATTAATCCCACATCTACGACATGGAACGGAGCAAATGATTTTGGAGGTGAAAACGATCCGATGATATGGGGTTCAGGGTGGCGGTCATGAAAGAATGGAGCGTGAATGTATTGCAGTGGATGAGACACAGGTGAATTCTCTGAGCGACTTCTCTCGAACATACTGGTGACACTGAAATGGATTGATAGCGCTAACCCCAAAGATGGATGGTACGATGGACCAATGGTGATATGATCGGTGAACGGAATAACCCAAACTGACTCGGACGTGGAGTGAAAGTGTCATGTTCAAGAGCGACTTGCTACCAATAAAGTTTATTCAAGTTTTCTTCCCAATTTTCCCCAGTCATTGCTAACTAGTACCTCTTTATTTTTATCAAGCTTGAGGAGGATAACATATGATTTTTCTATAATTCTCCCTTCGGGCAAACCCATCACTATGTTTTTAATGAGTCTAGCAACAGTGAAACTCGTTCTCGTCTGTTTGGACAAGTTTGTTGCTATTGATTTTAACGAGTTTAACGATAATGATAACTCGGTCCTTTTTCAATTTTAGAGAGTCTGAAAAGGGACGGAAAGGAAACTCCAATAATCCTTTTTCATCATATAATCCCTTAAGTCTAAAAAAGTATAAAATAATACGAAAGGGATGAATTTTTGATAGTTTTAACGAGCCGAACAAGACAAGTGCTTGATCTTTTTGTGCAATAATCCCTCAGGTCCAAAAAGATTAAAATCTAGTGGAGGGATAGCACTTCTGGTAGCTTTAACGACCTAGAGAGGCCAATTGCTTGGGAATCTTTTCATATTTTACGAGTTAGATGAAAAGAGCTTAAAGGAGACTCATTTTTGAGGAATGAGTGATAATTTCGGTCAACAGCTGATTCAAGGTAAGGTTTGGAATTTTCCAATCACGGCAGTGTCACAAGGATGGTTATCAGAATCACTCGTCGCAGATGTTCCTCAAAAGGGTTAAACAATCAAATGGAGGTGTATGATTGGCTAAAACAGAGTGGAGGTGATGATGAGAACATTACTAGGGCTCAAAAGCTGATGATAATGCATTCACAATGGTTATTTATCGGAGATTGGTTCATTTTTTAATGAGCTTAAACTCTGGGGGAAACATTTGCTCATTTCTTAGGTTTAATTTTTAACGAGCTTGAACTTCACATAAAAACTGCTCGTGCTAGTCGTATAATAAGGATATCTCATCAATAGATTCCATTTTTTATGGAGCTTGCACCTTTCGAAGCTTTGCTCCGCTGCCTCTCGCATGCAGGCTAGGAACAACCAACTACTGTCTTAGGGGTCAGTTAACTACTAAGGTCGGGTAGGAAATTTTTTCCTTTACTTTGCTAGTGCCATTTGGCCACTACAAAGGCGAACGATAGATTCAACCACTCAGCCAACTTAACCAGTTGAAGTTTGTGGAACGATAGAGGTCATTTTTCACTTGCGCACAAAAGGTTTGCATGCCCCCAAGCATAGTGAAGTAGAGTTTCTAGGTTACCCTTCAATTTGCAGACAAAACATTTGTTCTATCGGGAAAGGCCTACCTTCTAACAGAGGTATCTTATTTCGATCTAATTCCCTCTTCCTATACGGATAGGTATCAGACCAGTCATATATCCTTCGCAGAAACCTACTTTATGCCTAGAGTTTTCTTGCTGGAACAGGCCAGGGTGCATGCCCCCTGGGTTTCAGTCATGCCCTCCCGAATTACTCGTGTTCTTCAGGTGGAAGGACTGAAGATTTATGAGACATTCCTTGCATGAAAAGACCATTTAGGGATGGAATTTGACTATTGGCTATGTGTGAGCCAGGGAATGAAAGCTGGTCTACGAGTTGGACCACTTTGCCTTCAGGCAGAAAACACATTACTCGAAAGAGTGAGGAGACAATGGCTCCCATGCAATAAATATAGTCACGTCCAAGGAGTAGATTATAATCTAGAGGCCCTTGGACTACCATTATGTTCATATAAATGGTTTTCCTTCTCAACGTTATAGGCACATTGGGAAGGATCCCTAACGGTCGACTAGTTCCTTTGTCAAAGCCTGTTAGATTTCTCATCTCAAGGATAAGCGATGGCGAACCAAGAACTTTCCAAGCATTCGAGGAAAGGATACTCACAGAAGCCCCTTCATCTATGATGGTACTGACCATGACCATTCTGTAAGCTTGTACAATGATTCAGAATGGTACACTAGCCGGTAAATGGGGTTTGCCTAGTAGATTCCAGTCAAAGGAAACGACTAGGTTGCTTGGAGGT
>APFE030336539.1:1665-36161 GCA_000404065.3 Pinus taeda
AGCTGGTTTATTTCTATTTCCGGTTGTAAGCATATTTCAGTGTTTTCCATTAATGAAATGAAGTATTATTTCCGCTGCATCTTTGTGTATATGGTTATCTCTGTATTTTATTGCGTTCCTGTTTAAATCCGGATCAGGTATCTAAAATTTGACAAGTTTATGTCTGAACAAGGTTATACTAGATGTCACTCTGATCATTGTGTTTATCTGAAAAAGCAAAATGATGGCAGCTATATTATATTGTTATTGTATGTAGATGACATGCTTGTTGCAGGATTTATCATACAGGAAATAAATGTGCTCAAAAGAAAACTGGAAAATTCATTTGCAATGAAGGATTTGGGAGCTGCAAAACAAATCCTTGGCATGAGGATAACTAGAGACAGGAAAAATCGTAAATTAACATTGTCTCAGAATGAGTACATACAAAAGGTGTTGAAAAGATTTAACATGCACAATGCAAACCAGTTAGTACACCTTTTGCTAGCCATTTCAAACTTAGTAAGGAAATGTGCCCAAAGACCCAAGAAGACGTGGATTATATGTCTAAAGTTCCATATGCATCAGCAGTTGGAAGCTTAATGTATGCAATGGTTTGTACAAGGCCTGATATTGCACATGCAGTGGGAGTTGTAAGCAGGTACATGAACAATCCAGGAAAGGAACATTGGATGCCAGTGAAATGGATTCTCAGATATTTGAAAGGTACCACAGATCAAGCATTATGCTTTGGTGGTTCAAACATTTCTCTACAGGGATATGTTGATGCAGATATGGCAGGTGACAGAGACAACAGGAGGAGCACTACAGGATATGAATTCACTGTTGGTGGAACAGCTGTCAGTTGGGTTTCAAAAATCCAAAGTGTTGTTGCACTTTCAACAACAGAAGCAGAGTATGTTGCTGCTACAGAGGCTAGTAAATAAATGATTTGGTTACAAAGGTTTATGGGTGAATTGGGTAAGGAGCATGATATGGGCACGTTATACAATGATAGCCAAAGTGCCATTCATCTTGCAAAGACCTTAGAATTTCATTCCAGGACTAAACACATACAACTCAAGTACCATTTCATACGATCAATGTTGGAAGATGGAGAGTTGAAGTTGTAAAAGATACACACTAGCCAGAATCCTGTAGATATGCTAGAAAAAGTTGTAACCATTGAGAAACTGAGAATATGCTCAGTTTCAATTGGTCTTCAAGGATGACGATGAAGATGAGAAATAACCAGGTCCAAAGAGGAGTTATTGTCTAGCAAATGAAGCAGCAATAGAGTTGCTACAATCATTCTCCAAGTGGGAGATTGTTGGATGTGGAGCATGATTGTTCAGAGATCTTTGTTTCAGCCGGATGTATACCCCAGGAAGTTTGTACACCCCTCCATGCGTGGGGTGTGGGGGCTAGCAGTCCCATGGCGGGGGTTTGGGGGCAGCACCCCTGAAGCTAAAAATAGATGTAAAATTGCCTTGTAAAAGTATAGTAATTTCTAGTCAATCTGGGCCGTTCATTAGGCAGATGATCTGATGGTAGAACTCATGTTTAGTTTAAGGTTTTTTCCCTAGAAGGCAACCCCTCTCTTCATATGAGGGCATTGTATTTGAGGCTGTGTAATAGATGTGTATTCTCCGAGCGAGAAGTAGAGAGGTGAGACTGTGAGAGAAAACAGAGGATATTACAGTGGATTTGTTGTAGGTTGTGTCTCTTCATTTTGCTGGATAATAGAAAGGAAGGACTGGCTATTCGGGGTGGACGTAGCCCAAACTGGGTGAACCACATATATCTGTGTCTCTCTTGTTTTATGTGTTTTTCCTTGTTTATATTTCTGCAATATTTTATGTGTTTCATTGCTCCGTAATATATAATTTTCTAACACTCATAATCACCAAAACAAGTTCAAAAAGTAGTTTTGGAAATATCCTCTTCTTTAACTCTGAGCTGATGATATCTAGATCGAAGATTGATATTGGAGAATACGATGGCTCCCTTCATTTGATCAAATAGATCATCAATGTGAGATAAAGGATATTAATTTCAAATATTTACTTGATTCAATTGCTTGTAGTCGACACAGAGCCGAAGAGATCCATCCTTCTTCTTTACAAATACCATAGGAGCTCCCCAAGGTGAAACACTAGGTCTAATCATATCCTAGTCTAATAACTCTTGAAGTTGCACTTGCAAATCTGAACTTCAATAATAGACATTTGTTAGGTAGGTTTGGATATAGGTTCTGTACCAGGCTTTAACTCTACGGAGAAGTCAATCTCTCTCTTTGGAGGTAAACCATGCAACTCCTTTGGAAAGACATCAGAGAATTCTGAAAGGAAAGGCTATTATTCAAAGGATGAAAGCTCTCCCTCATTTAAAGTCATTATAGCATACATTTGACATCTTTTCCTAAGAATTCTCTTCAGATGCAATAATGGAATAAGTCTTAAATAAATAAGTCTCCTTTCCCCATGGAGAACCATAGATTGGCCCTCATCACTCAAAGAATGAAGGGTTTTGCTTCAACAATTAAGCATAGCCCAGTGGGCTTTGATCCAGTCCATGCCAATTATCACATCATAGTGACCAAGTGGCATCACATAAAGATTCACATTTTTAATGCACACTCCCAAGTCTAAAGGGTACTCCTGGACTAAAAATTCAACCTTTTGAGATCACCCTGAGGCCATCTCAACCTTATCAAAATCATTTAGATTTATTACCACCAATTTAAATTTCAATAAAACATTAGGAGAAATAAAACTTTCAGTTGCACCAGGATCAATCAAAATAGTAAAAACCATACCATTTAGCTTACCATATGCTTCAAGAAATGTAGACTGATGCTCGACTTGGTGATTTTGCACAACTGCATGAATCCTATGGGATCTACCCATATCTCTAACAGTGGCTTGTTCTTTCTTTGATTGTGCTTCATTCTTATTTTTAGGACAATCTTGATCATAATGAGGTCCTCCACAAGTCCAACATCCATTAGTGGGAGCAATTTCATAAATTTGGCACTTTTATTAGGTGATTCTTGAGTGCGAGCATTACTTTGTTGAAGATGTTGCCTTGGGTTATTTCTTTGGTTTTTAAAAGTATGATTCTTTTGTAATACATGATGATGTGAACCACCTGACTTATGTCTTACATATTTTCCTCCCCTTCAAGGAGGTTTCCCATGGAATGATATATTTTGGGTTTTATCTGCACCTTTGTTCCCCAATAATTCTTCCTCTACTATAATTGCTTGTTGCACTACCTCATGCAACATAGTATGCCTCAAAATGTGCACCTTTTCCTTTATAACAGGATTCAACCCATACAAAAACTTGTTTACCTTGAGGGCTTCATTATTTAGATGGGTAGAATATCTAAGAAACTCCATGAACCATGCTTCATATTCAATGATTGTCTTACTTCCTTGCTTACGATCATGGAACTCATTCAATTTCCTCTCCAAGCATTCAATAGAAAGGTACCTTACTTGAAATTCCTCTTCAAATCGTTCCCATGTTAAGGTAGACATGGAGTATCCCAATTGGGATTCTAATTTCCTCCACCATAATAGTGCACTCTTCTTAAGTTGGTATATAGCCAACTTTCCATTTGGTTGCTAGAATAGTTATGCAACTCAAAACATAGGCACATGTTTTCCAACCAAGCTTCTGCTACCTCCCCTTTTGTGGTACCCTTAAATATAGGAAGATTAGCTTTTTCCAACTCTCTATGTACATCTCCATCATATGGTATTTCTTGCCTCTCTGCTTGAGATGAAGAACCAAGCATTGAAGGATTTCTCCCAGCCCTACTAATCAAGATCTCGGTCATCTTTTGGAAAGATAATATCATATCCCTTGCTTCCTTGATGGATATTTCCTCAGATTCTTTAGCTTGGGGAGGTGGAGATGAGACTTCCTTCCTCCGCCTTAATGTTCTCTCCATGATTACTTAACCTTACCAAGGAAAAATTTATGCAAGTAAATAAATATTAGTAGGAAAGCCCTAGGTCCTAGAGTTTTAACTTGGCTTTGATACCATATGTAAGGTCCCACCTTATCAACAATCAATATTATATTAAGGTTGACTCAAAATGTGATATTATTTTATTTTATTTTAATTTTTAAGGCGTAAAAGTTAATGCAAGGTCATATATAATATATTAATATATATATATATATATATAATATATTATATTATATATATATATATATTATATATATTATATATATATATTTATATATATATATATAATATATCTATTTGGTATTCTTTACACTACATACTAATTTCTGCTAACTAACTAACCCATGGTAATTTTAATCTTCTCATCAAAGCTACAGGGTCATGGTTCGTCAAGATCCAAAACTTACAACCATAATACTTGCTTCTCAAGCTTAAAATCACATTTAAATGATAGAGTCTTTAGTGTGACAAATAATACCAATCTTTAAAAACCACAATTTCCAATAAGCTAATTTTTCATTATATTGAAATTAAATGTGTTAAAGAGTGACTAATTTGATTTTGTTCTAAATAATATGCCTATGAATTCTTTGGTAAAATAAAGGAAAAAAAACAAGATAATTCAATTTATAAAGGAGTGGTTTCCAATGATTATGAATTCATATGTGAGCTAACATTACAACAATTCACTTACCCAATTTGACTTCCATGAATTTTTAATTCAATGGAATCATCATGCTTATTCATTGAGATATTTCCAGAAACACCTTGGTTTCAAACCCTAATTTCACTTAGTCATATTTAGAGACAATTCGTAGATGCAATTAGCTACAAACATTGGAGAATTATGTCAAACAGTTTGCAAGCATGAAGTGTACAACCATTGAGACATTTTGTCAAACACTTACAACCATAACCCTTAAGACGATTTCTCCACAATTAACTAACATGAATATAAGATTACATAACTTCTTTTTCATTGTCAGTAATGCCAATAAGTGAACCTAATACATAAGTAGAACTATCATTCATCTTCATTGCTGCATATACAACAATTTAAACACATAAATGGCTATAAACATTTAAGAAATTTTACAAATAGCGCGCAGCGACAAACCAAGCTACTAACTATTAAACTATAAAACAAGAACTCACAAGTTATTTAAACTATCAATGTATTAACCATTGAGACTTTAAAACAAGAATTCCAAGTTTATATACCAAACTAGTTTCATAAATAGAGATTAGCAGGTAAATCACAGCTAAAAAAAAAACATCAAAACAAACCACTAGGAAAAAGCAACAAATTTGTAAAATATACCAGATTAAAGAAATAGATTCATAAACTCCATTTTTTGAAATCAAAGTTGGGGTGACATGACCATAAGGTACAAAAATGCCCAGAAATGAGATTCTTTAAAACCACAACCAAAAACAATTTCCTACTATCTCATTTATCACTTTTGTCAAACATATAATGTGAAAAATTATCTACAACTGTAAAAGGAGAAGGAAAAAACAAATTTATGCTAGTAATATGTTTTTATAAAACTCATGGAGGCTTGAATGCTGCAACCATTAAGACTTGTTGTCAATCAACTTGCAACGAAACTATACAAAAAAACTTACATAAAATAAACTACAATTATTGCAAAATTTCTTCAACATTTAGTGTGTAGACCAAATAAGAAAAAACCATGTAATGAAATACAAAAAAAAAGCAATATAATGTTGTCAATATATCTGGCAGTGAATTTATACAACTCAAAAAAAAGGTGGGAGTATGCTTTAGCACCAATGAGAGTATGCTCTAGCTCCAATATCCTCACCAACTCATTGTGAACCACCTGATTTTCCTCCCAACCATATCCAGGAATAACTTCTCTCCCTGGAACCCCCGAGCTACAAAAGCTCACAAGCAGTACCAAAAGACAACAATAGAGAGATTTAAAGGAAAACTAAGGATGAAAATTTTCACTTCCTCTCAATACATTCATGGTCAACTTCAATAGCTAGAGCTCTTAGGATTTTAGTAAGAATTTCAGATTTATTTTGGAAGCAACTGGATACTCTCCATATCTCTCCATCTCACCATTTTCCTCAAGTCTCTTCCAATCTTTGCATCACATTCTACCCCCAAGTGAGAATACACGAGACTCATATATAGGATGAGCAAACAATTATTTTCATAAAGGAGGAGTAATGTGCATGCATTGTATTCCATTTAGAGGAGTGTAAATTATCCCATTAAGGAGAGGTATGCATGCCTTAGTTAAGGAGAGTGTAACATATGCATTAAAGAGAGCGTAAGAGGAATATTTTATGACATATTTTTAATCAGTGAAAATGAATATGCCATTCTTTGATGAATGCATAAAATAGAGTGTAATGTATTATTTAAAAGAGAGAGAGAGAGGGTTACATAGAGCCATGAGAGTCATGAAGGAGAGAGGTGTGAAGTGATTGAGGAGATGAAATTGACTTGTAATTCATTTTTAATAATAATATCATAGTCTCATAAAAGATAATATTAATATTAATAATATTTAGGATTCAGACAAGATTGAACTATTAGGATTTATTAATGATAAGTTAAGTGGTTTTCCTTCAGCTATGCTTGATTACCAATTTATGCAAGGTGATTTACTATTTTTTGAAAGTCGTGCTTGAGATGCTAGACATGACTTTCTATTTTTAGAAAGTCATTCTAGAATTGTGAGAATGAAATTTTATTTATGGAAATTCATCCATGAGTGGTATTTTTCTTCTGAAGAATAGGGATTCCGCACCCCTATTTCATGCATATCCATGCCTTATTATATTGAGGACTCCACGCCTTGATCTACTCCAAAGATCCAAGATTCCACAACTTGATGTTTTTAAATATTCAGGACTCTGTGCCCTAAATATACAAGACTCCACTTCTTTATCTTTCTTGGATTTAGAACTCCACGCCCTAATTTCCATTCCTTCTCGTCTACTGTGATTTGAAACTTTGCGTTTCTCCTTATGGTAATGATTGTGAGATTTTACCCATATGATGGTTCGCTAGTAAGGCCTTCTTCAAACACCTGCACACATTACAATCTCATAGATCAAAGGAATGAAATGAATTTCATAATAAAATTAACTTAATCACATTTTACCAAGAATGGTGCATGGCTTCCACGGTCATTTTGGTTTTCAAGAAATGACTTCCACAGTCATTCATAATTGAACATCCTTGTTGGAAAATGACCAGTTACCCTACCACATCATTCTTAGTACAATATTAGACATATATAATCCCACAAATCATGTATCATCCATAAATCATAGTTAACCATGTATTCCACATAACCATGAGCATCCATGGGTTTGTGTGTCTCAATAGTGGATCATCATCCATGTCATACACCTGCTTCATAAATCAGATGCATGAAGAGAAACATATGTATAACATTTAATTAACCAAAACCATATAATATAGATAATCAAAGATACCATACATAAGAGGAAATATAACTATTTAAAAGATTGTTCCCCAATTGAGTGATCAATATACCATACAAAAACATAAAAGGAAATATAAATATGTATATAAAACATTATTCCTCAATCAAGTGATCAATCTGCCATATATATAACTCATCAAAAATCACCCTTGATAGGAGTGAAAAAACTATACTAGGAAAAAAATAGGACGCTACACCAATCAATACCCAAAAGAATACTATACAATCCCAATGGAAGTACATTCAAATGCACTGCTATAGGCATACCATTTAACTCAAATGCACAAGTTCTTACCCAATGGTGAACTCGCTTCTTCGTACCTGTAGCCAACTTTACCAACCAAGATTCTGCATGCACTTCTTTTCTTAAACCACACTTATCCACTGGGTCATGATTAATATAACTATAGTTAGATCTAGGATCAATAAAAATAGAAACAACTTGATCAAAGCTTACCATCCATCTCAATGATCGATGCCCGATGATCCACCTACCTGTTGTCCATAACAGCGTAAATCCGAGGATTTCTATGACCAACATCACCAACTGTATGCGCCTCCTAATCATTATAGATCTGATGTCTACCACAACTCTGATAATTCGAACAATCCATCTTATGATGATACTTACCACATATCCAACACTGCAATGGTTCCCTACCACCACCTCTAACATGCTGCTCTCCTTGTCCCTTCTCCGATGTAGCTAATCTCTTGTAAGGAACCACATTATATTTTTCACTTGCATCTTGAGGTCTGCCTCACTTTGGTGGCCATTTTCCTTTAGTTTTTTTTCTTCTTTTCAACTCATGCTTAGGCTCAACTTTGCATTTCGATTTCTCATAACTATGCTTCAAATTTCGGATGGCATCCTCCAATGATCTAGGCTCATCAAACTCAATCCAGTCTTTGTACGCAACTAGAAATCCATTGATGAATATATGAACCTTGGCCTTGTCCTCTCTGGGGTAAGGCACATATTTCAACAACTCCAAAAATATGTTAGTACACTCCTCATCTGTCATAAAACCCATCCGCAAATCATAAAACTCCTTATCTCTCTCATCATAACACCTCTCAAACGAGTAATTCTTCTTGAAGAACCTTTCAAATGCATGCCAATTCAACTAATCCTCATGTATGTCCCTAACATTCTTCACATATTCCCACCAAATATCTACTTTACCTTTGAGACTAAAAAGGGTTATCCTCACTTTCATGTTTTTTGAGTAATCATGCAATCTAAAGAGTTTCCACATGCTAGCAACCAAGCCTCTGTATCCTGCGATTTCTTCATCTCTCCATCAAAGGTAGGTGTCTTTTCCTTCTTGAAATCATTTAAAAAGTATCCCTATCATTCCTCCTGTACAGATGATAATGATGATGATCATGATGCCTATTAGAACCAAAACTAGAGTAATACATGTGTCTAGTACCTCTCCTATCCAGAGTGTCCAACATCTTGTCATCTCTGATAGTGCCAGATCTATTTGATCTATGTCTACTATGATACCTACTACCATATGCCCCATTAGTTGTGTCCTCATGTTCATGATTGATCCAAAGAGGTCCCTGTCATTGCAAATCTGACAAACTCTAAAGTAATATCACATTCACCTCTACTTGTGTCTCTTGTGCTTGCATGATTTTTTCATTGTCTACTTTGTAGCTCCTTATTTCCTCCTTTAGGATTCTCAAGGTGTATGCTAAGTTAGAAGCGTGCCCCACATCACACTTCCCATCTGATTCATATGGGAGATTCTATGTAGTCTACCACCTTGATGGCCATCTGATCCCTTTCCTGCAAGACATACTATGTCAACTAAACCAAATCACCATAAATCAACGTACCTAGCACACTTCGGGGAGGATACCTTGTATGAAAGATCAACAAATCAATGTGATGCATGTACACCATAACCATAATAACTTATTGTTATCACAAAAAAATTATCATCTAACCATAACTTACTAGATGGATCGAAGTACACGATGTAAGACCAATTTTAACATAGTAAAATTGCTTTCATTGTGAGAAATTACTTAATAAACCACATTTATTAAGAAATTTATAATTAAACCCATGAAGAATAATTAAATATATCACTATTTGTTTAATTATCTTCTAGGAATAATTAATTAAACCATCGTTTAATTAATATTCCTTGTCACATTTGACCAAATTATGAGAAATAAATAGATAAGTCATTAATTATCTTATTTTTCTCTAGGAATAATCAATTAATCACTAATTAGTTATTATTCCTTGTCAAGTTTGACCAAATCCCTTAGGAATAATTAAATAAATCATTATTTGTTTATTATTCCTTAACCATATTTCTTGAGATGATATATAAATTATTTATTTATTTATTATTTCTAAAAAAATATTTAAATAATTTTTCTCTCTAACCAAATATAATAAAATATTCCAAATGGTTAATTCTAGAATGGGGTTAATAATATTTTTATATTGCTCATTATTCGAGGATAACCTAATATTTTGCTATAAATAGAGGGGTTTTCCATTCATTCTTCACTTTCGATTATTTTCATTGTTGCACTCACTGTTGTAACTCTGATTATTATCATTGCCGTACACCATTTTCTTTACCATTTGAGTTCTCATTGAGATCAAACATTTATTTGTTGGGTTTTACACATTATAGAGGAAAGAGACTCTACAAAAGCTGAAGACATTTGAGGATAGCCAAGAACCCATCCCATAGAGGGGGACTACTAACATTACTTGTTCCCTTCACAGGTGTTGTTTAATAAAATATATTCTTTATATATATGGTTTCCATTGGATTATTGGAGTTACTTGCACTTATTTTACTATTCCATTTTGTTGTTTAACTATGATTGTGGCATAGATCATGGCTTTGGAAGGTTTTGTTAATATCATTTACTGTAGATCTACAATGTTTAGTATCCATTTTCATTGTTAGGTTTGTTTGTCATCCACAACCTAAAGTGATTTCTTTTCGTACACATTTGAGAAGAAAATACAATAATAAATTGGCGACTTTGTTGGGGATTTTCCGATTTTGGCTAACAAATTGGTGACTCCATTGCGTTTTTAATTCTCATTTGAAAACCTAGGTGACCTTCAGTTTTCAGCTTGGGGTTTTCATTTTTAGTATTTTAATGTTGTTTACTTGCTTTTTAACCTTATATCAATCAAATTTCTAAATTCTGCAAGTTTTCTGGGCTTTTTCGTAGGCCACAGGAACCAACTGCGATAGAGATAACAAATTTTTTCGAGACTTGCTGACCGAGAATCAAGGAGTAGAAATCACACTTTTTTGCCCCAAAAGTGTGATATGGACATCCAAAGTGCACTTTCTGGCCCAAAAGGTGCGATATCCCAGGAATTAGGTCAGTACCTGCGATTTTTAGGGTTTTTGGGATTTTTTCCAATCTGTTTCTGGGTTTTGCCGAGAGCTGCCTGCTAGGTTGGTTGACCACTGTATCACCCCGCTTAGGCCTTGATCTACTCTTGTTTGCTCATCAAAGTGGAATTTAGCCTCTTTAGGGCTTCTAGTATGCTTCCACCTTTATAGGAGGAGTTCAGTTGAGTAAGAAGTCTGATTTTTTGCAGAACTTTCAACCATATTTTCTAGATCTATACCTTCCTATTTTAGATCTTCAAAGATAGGTTGTTTCCATCCAAAGTTTCACCTTAAGCCTTCTTTGGTCATTTTCTTTAGGGTCCCATTGTTTGCCCTAAGTTTCACACCCATCTCCCTATCTTTTTGCAGCGATTTTCCTCTCTATTTTTTTGTTGTTGCTGACCACTTTCCAATAGCATAGTGTCATTTGATCCCAGTCACACTGACGCTTAGATCTCTTGGCCTTTTTCATGTGTTTTCAGTTGATTTTTCCATTAACTAGCATAATGTTTTCAAACCCAGTTTGGGCGGGGTTTAGAAAGTTGATTTGATGTTCATTTTCTATTTTTAATTTTAGTTTATTTCAACAATATTTTTATTTTTTCAAACATGATCTAGGCTTAATTAATAAACACACTTACACACACGAGCACACCTTAAGTGAAGGGCACTTGGTTTACACCACCAAGCCAAGACTTAACTTAATTAATTTAACTCACCACACAGAGACAAAAACATCTCCATTCACCATTTCCATATCACTTGTGTCTTATAACCATTGCATTACCAAAGCGTTTGTCACAGAGACTCCTAGGCTTTCATCCTCAGTTTCCGCTTGGGAATATTACTTCTCCTTGTAGGGTTCGAGTTCATAGTCCTCTAAGTCCCCACACTGACTCCTCTTTTGGTTCATTTGATTCCTCATCTAATTCTGAGTCTCCTTCACCACATACTGTCATCATTTCAGGACCCACTGCACTTGCAAAAACCCAACCTAGTGTTGGCTTTGGTTCTACCCTAGTGGTCACATCTAGCAGAATTGTCTCAGGAACCATTTTGGCAACTCCCATGTTACCTTTCATTGTTGGGTTAAGCCTCCTATATTTTAGGCAATTAATCAACGACCCTATACACCACTATGTTGGTTGGCTAGCTATGCCGACTAAGATTCCCTTCGAAACTCCCAAGTTTGAGGGTAATTTTGGAGAGGAAACTACCAATCATGTCTGATCCTTCCCTATGTGGTGTTCATCCAATTCCATCACTGATGATTCCATTCATTTTCGGTTGTTCCAATGCACACTCACTGGAGATGCTGCAAAGTGGTATGTAGACCATCCCATCACCTCTCATTCCATTTTCGTGATGCTTGCTAAAGAATTCCTCTCATATTTTTAGTTACCTCTCCAATACGACATTGGTACAAAGCTCTTGACCACATTTGATCAGTCCTCTGCCACCCATCTTTTCGATCATGTCTAGGAATGGTGTAGAATGAGGAGCATGTGTCATGCTCCACCCTTCGAAGATGGTGTCTACTATTAGGTTCCTATACCAATAGGAGTCATAATTTTTGAATTATTGAGATTAAATCTGTAATATGTACATGCCTTTCCTTTCTGCAAATGTTTTCCATATTCTCAAAAAAATTAAAAAATGTAATGAGGGTATGCCCTAAAAGAAAAATCAAAGGGAAAAAAGAATAAAAAAAGGTCAGAAAAAAAAATGAAAAAATGAATCCCAAGAAAAAGACCATGAAAGCGAGCAAGTCCAAATGCCACTCCTAGTTACCTTAAATGTAAAATAAAAGATTGTGTGCATCTTGTTGTTGAGATTGTAACAAGATGATGGAGCTTAGTGAAAAGAGTCGCCTTCACTAAGTGGGCCCGCAGGCTATTTTTGGCGCAAGTCTATTTTTAGAATATGTCTATTTTTAGACATATGGATCATGTCTATGGATTGCAGGTTGCTGTTTCTGGATGATTGATCAAGTTGGAAAAAATAGATGGACTTCTATTTTTAGACCACAGCGGAGTGACACCACAGCGGAGTGACTGCTCAATCTAAATATAGAACAGCCAAATATTATTATCTCACAATAATATTTGGACTATAAACTTTGTCTTATTCTCTTGGAGCACTTCAGTTCGAGCTACGGATGTGGCACATGCAATTGCATGAAGGAAATACGTGGTTCTTATGGGTTAGTTGAATATTTGCATGCATGACTTCAGTTAGAACTCAAGTGAGTTGAGTTTA
Source organism: Pinus taeda (assembly GCA_000404065.3). Taxonomy (NCBI): domain Eukaryota; kingdom Viridiplantae; phylum Streptophyta; class Pinopsida; order Pinales; family Pinaceae; genus Pinus; species Pinus taeda. The sequence continues at coordinate 14,774 of APFE030336539.1, forward strand.
GTGGACTGGAGGTGCAGTTGATGGAGTTGTGTTCAGTTTAGCTTTGTTAAACTGGTTGTATTTAGTCTAACTGGCGAATAGACTAGAGATGAGTTGGGTGAATTAGTTATTAATTAATTCACAAGTTATTAACTCATAATACAACTAATGAATACATCAGTTAACTCAGTTGCATGTCAGTGCATGTTCAGTTCAGCAGGGACAGGTGTTAGAGAATCAGATTGCTATCAGTTGTGACTATAGTTGTGCACCAGATCTTGCACAAATCAGGGGATTGAGTATGCCAATGAGTTTGCCCACATTGTATCTTGGAAATATGTGATTTAGCCAAGGAAAGACGTGGCTGCCTTGGTATTATCATCAGTTCTTGTGCAGGTATTGAGCAGCGGAGGCAGGCAAGCAGCGGAAGAGATTTGAGCCAGTGATTGATTCAGATCTGAACTGTATTGTGTGTAACAGGTGGAGCTGGTACTGGATTGCTTGTGATAAGCATTGTACTTTGTAATGTTACATGACTCAATCATTAATATACAGATAGTTGGGGTTTTTAGCGAGATGCTTTCCCCGGGATACATACTGTGTTAATGTGTGAATGCTCTTGATGTTTTATTGTTATTGATGCTGCTATATTGATGATCAACGTAGAGGAGCTTATGTATTGCGTATGTTTTCCGCAATAGTACATGATCAGGATAATCTCTGTTGAATATGTGTTAAATTATTCAAAATTTCTACAAAAAGCCAGTTTTTACTGAGAGCATTGGATCTCTCAAGAAATTAGTTATAATTCATTATTGTAATAAGTTAGAGACTATCTTATTTTAGATTCAGAGATAGAGATTGTTAGAATAGAGCTAGGAGTTAGAGATTTTCTATAACTTAGATCTATTAAAAATAGAGATTTTGTTGTTAGATATGGTTAGAGTGTTTATCCATGGATAAAATGAATGAAAATGTAATGAGCGAGGGAGAGTGGAGTGAGTGCAGAGACAGAGTGAGAGGATTGCATATTTTGGAGACAAAGGTCTTTATCTGTGTAATCTAGCCTAAGGCCGAGACTCTGTTATTGTTTATTTGACAAAATCAGTGTTGCGTGCATAATGATATAAACAACGTGTGGAGGCCTCAAATGCGTATATTTTTCTCTGTATTCGGATAATATTGATGTTGGCCTGTGTTTTTCATATTTTATGATAGAAATGTTGTGTTAAAGGATCTGTTGGCAAGTTCATTCCATCGTTTGGGTTCTGCAAGTAGAAAAACCAAAATACACTAAGTATCAGGTGTAAAACACATTTGAATTGAGAATCCAGACTTCAAATCTTTTAGACAGAGGTTTTGAATGCTATTGGGTCTGTAGAACCCAAATGACATCACCCTTGTGTATTCACTTGTTGTATCGCCAAAAGCCGTTTACAAAGAGAAATCATGCTAAACACTTAGCGGATTCGGGAAAGTGGATTTGAAAACTTATGCATGGGAGTTTTGAGCCTTATTGGGTCTGGCACATATGTTGCAATGACACTTCGGAGCGGGAGTGGTAAAGTGTTAAGCGACCCATTGCAATCGCCGATAGAAATTGGCGATATCACATGGGACCTCCACTGAGGGATAGCACCAATAGTTATGAACCATTAGGACCCTGATTGCCGATATTGCGATTGAATCTTCTGATCAGCCAGATCTGGATCTGCGGCATTAACACATAAAAATTGGTTAGTAAGTGGAAAAGCGTTGTTTTGGTATTTTTCCAAGGGTATTTTATTTCTGAAGGGAAAAAACATTGTTTTAAGCTTTTTCAAAGGCTTTGGGTCCTGATAAGAAAAAGGATTATATATTGTGGAAAAGGGTGCAAAGCGGGGTGATTGTTGGGCTTTATAGATCCAATTGTGGGTTTATTATTGCACCATGGTTTCCACCTACATCATTTTTGGTATCAGAGTAGAAGAAAGGGTTGGTTGGGGCAAAGATGCCGCCAAGGAGAGGCATTGGTCGAGGAAGACCTGAGGAAAATGCAATTTTACTGGAAGAGGTACAGAGTCTGCATACAAGAATGGAGTCAATTGAGACTACCCATAGAAGAGCACCTAATGAAGGAATTGAGAGTTGTTCAGAAGAATCTCCTACAGAGGAGGTATTAGACGAAGACAATGAACTACGAAATCATTAAGATGTTGGCGAAGGTAGGAGGAAAACCTAAGGAGGAAATTCCTATGTATGACGGGAGTCTGAACGCAGAAGAGCTAATGGATTGGGTCAGATCCTTAGACTAGTACTTCAACTATGAAGAGGTTGATGAGAGGAAGAAGGTGAATTTTGCAGTTACCAGATTGAGGGGTCATGCAACCATCTAGTGGGACGAATTACAGACATCAAGAATGAAGAAAGGGAAGTCCAAGATCAAGCTATGGGACAAAATGGTAAGTAAAATGAAAGCCAAGATTTTTCCTAAAGACTATAATTTGAATCTTTTTAAGTAATTGCAAAATTTAAGGCAAAAATATATGTCTATTAAAGAATACACAGAAGAGTTTTATAGATTGAGTATTAGAGCAGGGCATGTAGAGGATGATGTGGAAAAGATAGCTAGATATATCAATGGCTTAAGGTATGATATACAAGATGATATTAGCTTGTTAAGTCTGAAAACTGTTGAAGATGCCTATCAAGCAATTTTGAAGGTCGAAGAGAAGATATTGAGGAAACAAAGTCAAAGGAATAGAGGAAAAATCTCAGCAAGAGGTAGGGGAGCTACTAGACCAAGGGGACCACAGCATCAACATGAAGCAGGAAACTCAAGTAGCAGACCACCACAGAGCGGAGAATCTAGCAGAGGAAGATTTGTGCTCATAGGAAGAGGGCAAGGAAGAGATGTTCAGTGTTATACATGTGGAGAATGGGGACATATGTCATGGGAATGTCCTCATAACAAATCAGCAAATCAAAGGAGTGTGAATGTGGCTGAGGCAAAGCCAGAACCACCTCGACTTATGGAGAAGGAAGAACCCCCTGAAGAAGGTGAATCACTGTTATTGAGGAGGACTTTTCTTAGGGTAGAGCCGGAGATTGGAGAACATGCACAAAGGAAGAATTTGTTTAGGACTACTTGCAAATCCAAAGGTAAGTGTTGCATAGTAATAATTGACAATGGAAGCATTGAAAATCTTGTTTCTACAGAGATGGTGGACAAGCTCAAGCTAGCAAAGACCATGTACCCTACTCCTTATAAGGTGTCATGGTTATAGAAGGGACATCAGATCATTGTGACTAAACAATGCAAGGTACGGATACAAATCGGTACATATAAAGATGTGATTTTATGCGATGTAATGCCAATGGATGTATGCCATGTATTGTTGGGAAGACCATGGCAATTTGATCGAAAAGATATTCATGATGGAAGGAGAAACACTTATACTCTAGAGAAAGATGGAATTAAACACACACTGCTGCCATTGAAGGATGATGCTGACAAAGGAACACCTGGAAGTAGTATTATGCTGATAAGTGGAAAGGAGTTGCTGCAGGAAGTAGTGAAGAATGAGGAGTTGAATTTTGCTATTGTGAGAAGACCAAAGGTAATTCTGACTTCCACAAACTTGAATGATTTTCCTGAAGAAGTTAAAATGTTGTTATATGATTTTGTTGATATTATTGTGGATGAGTTTCCAAATGCATTACCACCGATTAAGAGTATTAGTCATTACATTGACTTAATACTAGGAGCAAGCTTGCCAAATAAAGCAACATATAGACTAACTCCTCAAGGGAATGCAAAAGTTGGAAGGGAAGTGCTGCAGTTGATGGATAAGGGATTGATCAGAGAAATTCTTAGTCCATGTGCTGTACCAACATTACCCAGTCCAAAGAAAGGAGGAGAATGGTGTATGTGCACAGATTCCATAGCTATCAACAAGATCATAGTCAGGTACAAATTTCCTTTGCCATGCATGGATGATTTAATGGATTGTTTAAGCGGATCAAAATACTTTAAAAAAATAAATTTGAAGAGTGGATATCATCAAATAAGAATCTGAGAAGGTGATGAATGGAAAACTGCATTCAAGACAAATAGTGGGTTGCATGAGTGGTTAGTGATGCCTTTTGGACTCACTAATGCACCTAGCACATTCATGATCTTAATGAATGAATTCTTGAAGGAGTATGCATGTAAATTTGTTATTCTTTATCTTGATGATATTCTTGTTTTCAGTAAAAGTAAAGAGGAGCATTTAGAGCATCTTAAATTGGTCCTAAGAACTCTGTAGAAAGAGAAACAACTAATAAATTTGAAGAAGTTTAGTTTCATGAAGGAGGAGTTGGTGTACTTGGGATTTGTAGTTTCTAAAGAATGCTTGAAGATGGATCCAGAGAAGGTCCAAGCAATTTGGAACTGGCCTACTCCCAGAAGCATATTTGAGGTAAGAATCTTACATGGACTTGCAAGTTTTTATAGGAACTTTATCAAAGGTTTTAGTCAAATTTGTGCACCCATACTTGAGACAATCAAGAAGATCAATCAACCATTTTAGTGGACAAAAGTAGCAGATAGAAACTTTAATTTGTTGAAGAAGAAAATCACAGAGGAGCCAATTTTAGCTTTGCCAGATTTTGAGAAAGTCTTTCAAGTAGAAACAGATGCTAGTGGAGTTGCAGTTGGCGTAGTCCTGGGTCAGGAGCAAAGGCTGATAGCATATTTCAGTGAGAAATTGAATGATGCAAAGAAGAAATATTCATCTTATGATAAAGAGTTTTATGCTATTGTGAATTCTTTGAAAAAGTGGAGACATTATTTGCTGCCAAAGTAATTCATATTATATTCAGACAATCATGCTTTACAGTTTATCAATAACCAGCCGAAGCTAAATCAGAAACATGCCAAGTGGTTATAATTTCTGCAAAGTTTTACTTTTGTAATAAAGCATAAGAGTGATAATTCAAATAAAGTAGCAAATGCATTGAGCAGGGTAAGTTTTATTATGCAAGAATTCGAAGTGGGTGTTGTAGGATTTGAGGAAATGATGGAAATGTACAAGGATGATGAAGATTTCAAAGATATCTATGCAACAGTTCAGAATCCAATGAGCCATAACATAAGTTAGTGGTTGGACTACCTCATTCAAGGAGGCCTATTATTTAAAAGCAACAATTTGTGTATTCCCAAATGTTCCATGAGGGAAAACATAATAAAGAAGAAACATAGTGGAGGATTATCTAGTCATTTTGGACAAGATAAAACCTTCGCTTAGGTGAATTCTTTTTATTATTAGCAAAAAATGAAAACTAATATTAAGAAGTTTGTTGAGAAATGCAGGATATGTTAGCATGCCAAAGGAAGGAATTAGAATACAAGTTTGTATCAACCCTTGCCAATACCAGACCAACTGTGGGATGCAGTTAGCATGGTTTTTGTTCTGGGATTACTGAAAACTCAGAGAGGAAATGATACCATTTATGTTGTAGTAGATAGATTTTCTAAAATGGCACATTTCATTGCATATAGGAAAACTAGTGATGCAACACACATAGCTAATTTGTTCTTTTCAAAGATTGTAAGATTACATGGTTTACCTGTAAGTATTGTATCGGATCGAGATACCAAGTTTGTAGGGAATTTTTGGAGGACTCTTTGGAAGAAACTTTAGCTAACCTCAATTTTAGTTCCGCATACCATCCTCAAATAGATGGACAGACTGAAGTAGTGAATAGGAGCTTGGGAAATATATTGAGAATTTTGGTATATCAGAATCCTAAACAATGGGATTTAGCACTAGATCAAGCTGAGTTTGCTTACAATGATACTCCAAACCGAAGCACTCGAATGAGTCCATTTCATATTGTCTTTAGAATGCATCCAAGAGGTGTGTATGAGCTGAGGAATTTGGGAAAACAGGAAACCAGGAGTGCAAAAGCTGAAGAATTTGCAAAACAAATGCAGAGATTACAGAAAGAAGTCAAAGGAAAATTGTAGGAAAGCAGCAACAAATACAAGCAAAGGGTAGATATGAAAAGAAGAGAGAAAGAATTCCAAGTGGGAGACTTAGTGATGGTGCATTTGAGGAAAGAGAGATTTCCTACTAAAAATTACAACAAATTGAAAATGAAAAATATAGGACCTTGTAAAATTGTAAGAAAATTTTCAGCCAATACATATGAGATTCAGTTGCCATAAGGGATTGGAATATCCCCCATTTTTAATGTTTGCAGATTTGTATCCATACAAAGAAGCAGAGGCAGAGTTGCAAGAGGAAGTTACAGGGGATGAAGTTCAAACTGTGAACTGGGAAGAACAAATGACAAAAATAGCAAAGAACGAAGTGGAAGCTGTTTTGGAGAAGAGAATATCCAAAAGAATCAGAGACAGACTTATTTCTAGTATCTAGTCAAATGGAAAGGACAACCAATGGAGGATGATAGCTGGTTGATCGCAGCAGAACTATAGAAGTATGAAGTAAGTCCTAAAATTTTGAAGGAGGATTCTTTTCTTCCCCGAGAGTCTGATGCAGGAGCATCCGAACTTAGCTAGCAATGTGAAAGTTTGTTCACATGTTGTGGCTAAACAAAGTTGGAATTCATTGGCCTGATTGGTAAAAAGCCAGTTTTTACTGAGAGGGTTGGATCTCTCAAGAAATTAGTTATAATTCATTATTGTAATAAGTTAGAGATAGTCTTATTTTAGATTCAGAGATAGAGATTGTTAGCATAGAGCTAGAAGTTAGAGATTTGTTGTTAGATCTATTAAAAATAGAGATTTTGTTCTTAGATATGGTTAGAGTGTTTATCGATGGATAAAAGGAAGGAAAATGTATTGAGCGAGGGAGAGTGGAGCGAGTGCAGAGAGAGAGTGAGTGGATTGTAAATTTTAGGAGACAGAGGTCTTTATTTGTGTAATCTGGCCTAAGGTCGAGACTCTATTATTGTTTATTGTGAAAAAATTAGTGTTGCGTGCATAATGATATAAACAACCCGTGGAGGCCTCAAATGCGTATTTTTTTCTTTGTATTCGGATAATATTGATGTTGGCCCGTGTTTTTCATATTTTATGATAGAAATGTTGTGTTAAAGGATCTATTAGCAAGTTCATTCCATCGTTTGGGTTCTACAAGTAGAAATCCCAAAATACACTAAGTATCAGGTGTAAAACGCATTCGAATTAAGAATCCAGACTTCAAATCTTTTAGACAGAGGTTTTGAATGTTATCAGGTCTGTAGAACCCAAATCACATCACCCTTATGTATTCACTTGTTGTATCGCTGAAAGACATTTACAAAGAGAAATCACGCTAAACACTTAGCAGATTCAGGAAAGCGGATTGAAAACTTATGAACGGGAGTTTTGATCCTTATCAGGTCCAGCACATATGTCGCATCAGCACTTCGGAGCAGGAGTGGTAAAGTGTTGAGCGACCCATTGCAATCACCAATAGCGATTGGCGATATCGCATCAGACCTCCGCCGAGGGATAGCACCGATATTTATGAACCATTGGAACTCTAATCGCCAATATTGCGATTGAATCTTGATCGTTCGATCGACCAAATCTAGATCCACGACACTAACACATAAAAATTGGTTAAAAGGCAGAAAAGCTTTGTTTTGGGATTTTTCCAAGGGTCTTTCATTTCCGAAGGGAAAAAACATTGTTTTAATCTTTTTCAAAGGCTTTGGGTCCCGATAGGTAAAAGGCTTATATATTTTAGAAAAGGGTGCAAAGCGAGGTGATTGTTGGGATTTATAGATCCAATTGTGGGTTTATTATTGCACCATTGTTTCTGCCTGCATCATCTCTAGAACAAAATTGTCATTGGATTAAGATCTTTGGTGATTCACAACTTGTTATAGATTGGATCAATGATGTATATCATTGTCACTTGCACACACTCAGGGATTCATTGGATGATTTCATTACTCTAAAATCACATTTTGGTTTTATTGTATGCTCTCACATATACAATGAAAGGAATGAGATCGTTGATCGTCTTTCTAAAGAGGTCACGCAACTGAATAGGGGACAATGGATAATTCATGAATTCAAAGATGGTGCATTTTTCCATTTTTTCCATCATCTATTCATCGAGATGGATGGAAATTTTTCAGAATGATCCTCATGATCATTCCATGGTTTTTTTTTTTCTTCACTCAGTTTATGGACTCCCTTTTGTATCATGTTATTACTGCTATATATTTTATGCAATTTATGTTATTATCTGTAAATATGTAATTTAACAATGATTATTCTATTCACAAGTGAATGCATTTCATACATGCTGAAGATACAACATGTAAAATTATTAATATATTAATGAAAATTGCGCCTTTTTACCTAGGAAAAAGAAGGTTTCTAAACTTATGATTAGTCTTATTGTATGTTTCATTATTTCGTAAAGTTTGAAAAGTTGGTCATCGACCCTTGTATTCAAGAAGAAATAAAAGTTTTACTGCTTCTAAATCTATTTTCCTATTAGTAATAATTTTGACACTATTCGAAAAAAACAATACAGGAAAAAATAGAACATTAAAAAGTTCAGATGGACAAGAAAAAATAATGCAAAAGAAAAAAAATTAACTCCCTACATTCTTGCAACAAACACATCACATACATATTCATCAGGAATAGTTATATTAACAATATAGTTTCTACCAAGAAATGCCTGACCATCTTCATCAACACAGTATCCCAAATTTTCAACCATTTGAGGAAATTCTTCATTCCTACAGTTCTCATCAACTCCAAAAACTGCATTTCTTTCATTTTTTCACAGAAAATACCATTATTGTTCATATGAAGACTCTCTTTCAAAACACAATATTCTGAAAGAAGACAAAGGTTAGTAAACTTTCAAAAAATATAAGTTCTTTTAGATGATAAACATCCAACGAAACAACCATCAAACCAAAATTTCAATATAGAAAACCACTGCTCTTTTCATACTTACAATTTACAGCTCCTCCTTCTTCATAATTTGCTAAAGCTCTTTTATTTCGTTGATACACAACTCTTCTTTGTGCTTTAATGACTTCCTAATTATGTTGATACCATTTTCATTGGTATTCACTTAACCGTTGTCGTATAGCAGCAAAGCGAGGTCTTTTCACACCACTCGTTCTTGTTATTTCACTCAACATCTCTATGATAAATTTAAAGTCAGTTGAAATTTCGTTTCACAATTCCGTTTGATGCTAATACATACTCTTCAATCTTGAAATAACTAAAAGCTAACAAAAGTTCATAGAAGAAATATTTGAGAATTTTTGTTTCCTACAACAAACTTGGAACACATTCAAAAATGTTCCCCTTACACATAATTGATATAGCAACAAGTTGCGAAAATTAAAAACAAAGAAATACAAACTGCATTCAAAACTTACCATACACATGTCGTCAAAATAACTTCAAAATGTGAATTAATATGATGTTTAAAAATATATATTTAAATAACATACGGAAGGTCTTCCGCATTATCAAAAAACGAACATGTTCAAGCCTAAAATGCTAATTCAATACATCCACACGTAGTGCAGCTATGTGAAGAATACAATTTGCATTCTGAATAATAGAAAATACATTTCCATTTTGAATGACATCATCAAAATCCTCAACCATTTGTAGATAGAAGCATGAGGCTATGTCCTTAATATAACTTCAAAATTTGAAATACAATGATGTTCAAAAAAATATTTAAAAACACTAAACATACATATGGTCTTCAATAATATACAGAAAAAACATATTCATGCCTTAAACTCTAATTGAACACATTGATAGGTAGTGGAGGTATCTCAACAATAGAATCTACATTAGGAATCAGTGAAAGAAAAATTCTATTTTCAATCACATCATCAAATTCTTCAATTGTTTGTAGATAGAAACATGACGCTTCAAGCACGGACAATCCATCAACAATTTTTATTTTTCACAATCCACTCAGTAAAACATACAACTTTAACTGAACTCCAGACCAACTGAGCATAAGGACTTTTTCTCCAACTATGCGCAAAGGTAGGTAACCTGCAAATTTACTATTTATATCCAAAGAGATAGATTCAAGCAACAACCATCTGTGTCCCCAATCATCTTCAAAATATTCCAAACTTTGCTCTTTTGACAATTGACCAAATTGAAAATTCTCTATCTCTTCAAGTGACGAAACATACGTGTGAACATTATTAACAACACAAACAAGTTGGTTCTTGTATAACCTAATGGCATACATTGTATGTCAACAATAGGAACAAATGAATAACCCAATTGTTTTTGTTCAATTCCAACCAATAGATAGTGTAACCATAATTAGGGTAATCTTCATAATCTATGTCTAGATATACCCAATAAAACTTTTCTTTAAAGAAGATAGCCTCCTTTGGTGGAGTTACACCACTGTATGCAATGTTAGAGGAATTTTGAGGTCTAAAATGGGCCTCCTAAGAAAAATGTACAACCAAAATAAACTTTATAAGAACCAGCAGGATTCAATATGATGATGTCAACCATGGGGGGTGATTTGCCATTTTTGGAGTAAAAAAGTAGAAATATTAAAAAATAATAAAATAATAAAACTACTTTTTCAACTCGTGTTTTCAACTTATCTCCCTAAGTTTTTACTCAAATTTCTAGTGGCAGTACTTGTTGGATGAAAAATTTAATTCGTCATCTAAGGAGTACCTGTTGGCTTAGTGGGTCTTGACCCAGGTTCAGAGTTAGTTGCCCCAACCAATAAATCGCTACACTACTGGCCCTTTCGGCAACAACCCGTGTAGCATAGGCTGCAGTCTCACCCAAAGTAGTATGGGGGGATGCAAGAACCAAGTTTCTACATCCACAAATGAGTGTGATGTCCTTTAGCACCTCAGATTTTTCTTCATGTAGATCGATAAGTCCTTAGGGCTTAGTACTGTAACTCTACTAAAACAGCTTTCAGACCTTCACGAAGGTCTTTGATCAACCTTTGCAAACCCTTAATAGTTGATTTATCCACTTATATGTATTAGAGAACAATCCTAAGTTAGTGTTCACGCATATCTACTTAGGTTAATTAGTAAACATAACATAATCCATCACAATCTTTGTGAAAGTAATTAACATGCATTGCATAATCTATTAAGACTTATTCAAGAGAATTGCACATCATTAGATCAATATGTCATAAACACATTATACATCCACAACATATATCATAAACATAAGTAAACAAAGATAAACATATATACACAATATTTCTTCGATAACTTTCTTTCTTTATCTTCAATTCAGATTTACAGACTCAAAACTACCCTGTGTAATCAAATGCAGGGGTCCGTGCACTCAGCTGCGGACTCTACCTAAGCCTCTCCATACTCAACTGTGTTAGAAAATTATATATTGCATAGTTATGGAACACATAGAATATTGCATAAATATAAACATAGAAAACACATAAAACCAAAGAGACACAGATATACGTGGTTCACCTAGTTTGGGCTACGTCCACCCTAAATAGCCAGTCCTTCCTTTCTATTATCCAGAAAAATGAAGAGACACAACCTACAACAGATCCACTGTAATATCCTCTATTTTCTTTCACAGTCTCACCTCTCTGTTTCTCACTCAGAGAATACACATCATATTACACAGCCTCAATACGATGCCCTCATACAAAGAGAGGGGTTGCCTTCTAGGGGAAAAAACCCTAAACTAAATATGAGTTCTACCGTCAGATCATCCGCCTAATTAACGGCCCAGATTAACTAGAAATTACTATAATTTTACAAGACAATTTTACATCTGTCTTTAGCTTCGGGGGCGTTGCCCCCAAAACCCTCGTCGGGGGGACCATTGGCCCCCCTGAACCCCCATGGTGGGGACAAGTCCCCCCCACACCCCCCCGTGTGGAGGGGTGTACAAACTTCCTGGGGTATACATTCGGCTGAAACAAAGACCTCTAAATAATCATTCTCCACACCCAACAATCTCCCACTTGGAGAATGATTGTAGCAACTCCACCGCTGCTTCATTTGCTAGACAATGACTCCTCTTTGGACCTGGCTATTTCTCATCTTCATCATCATCCTTGAAGACCAATTGAAACTAAGCATATTCTAAGTTTCTCCTTGGTTACAACTTTTTTTAGCATATCTGTAGGATTCTGGCTAGTGTGTATCTTTTCCAGCTTCAACTTTCCATCTTCCAATGCTGATTGTATGAAATGGTATTTGAGTTGTATGTGTTTAGTCCTGGAATGAAATGTTGAGTTCTTTGCAAGATGAATGGCACTTTGGCTATCACTGTATAGCGTGCCCATATCATGCTTCTTACCCAATTCACCCATAGACCTTTGTAACTAAATCATTTCTTTATTAGCCTCTATAGCAACAACATACTCTGCTTCTGTTGTTGAAAGTGCAACAACACTTTGGATTTTTCAAACCCAACTGACAGTTGTTCCACCTACAGTAAATACATATCATGTAGTGCTCCTCCTGTTATCTATGTCACCTGCCATATCTACATCAACATATCCCTGTAGAGAAATGTTTCAACCACCAAAGCATAATGCTTGATTTGTGGTACCTTTCAAATATCTGAGAATCCATTTTACTGCCATCCAGTGTTCCTTACCTAAATTTTTCATGTACCTGCTTACAACTCCCACTGCATGTGCAATATTCGGCCTTGTGCAGACCATTGCATACATTAAGCTTCCAACTGCTGATGCATATGGAACTTTAGACATATAATCAATGTCTTCTTGGTCTTTGGGCACATTTCCTTACTAAGTTTGAAATGGCTAGCAAAAGGTGTACTAACTGGTTTTGCATTGTGCATATTAATTCTTTTCAACACCTTTTGTATGTACTCATTCTAAGACAATGTTAATTTGCGATTTTTTCTATCTCTAGTTATTCTCATACCAAGGATTTGTTTTGCAGCTCCCAAATCCTTCATTGCAAATGAATTTTCCAATTTTCTTTTGAGCACCTTTATTTCCTACATGTTAGACCCTGCAATAAGCATGCCATCTACATACAATAACAATATAATATAGTTGCCATCATTTTGCTTTTTCAAATAAACACAATGATCAAAGTGACATATAGTATAACCTTGTTCAGACATAAACTTGTCAAATTTTAGATACCACTGCCTTAGAGCCTGTTTTAAGCCATACAAGCTCTTCTTCAACCTGCACACTAGTTTCTCCTTCCCTTTCACCTTATATCCTTGTGGTTGCTGCATATATGTTTCTTCTTCCAAATCCCCATGGAGAAAGGTTGTCTTTACATCTAACTACTCAAGATGCAAATCTTCAACTGCTACTAGACTTAAAATAGTTATGGTTGAAGTCATTTTAATAACAGGAGAAAATATTTTATCAAAATCAATACCTTTCTTCTGTGCAAACCCCTTCACCACAAATCTAGCTTTGTACCTTTGTTTTCCTCCATCTTCTTCCTTTAGCCTGTAAACCCATTTATTCTTCAATGTAGCTTTTCCTGTAGGCAACCTGACCAAGTCCCAAGTCTAGTTATACATTAAGGAGTCCATCTCTTCTTCCATGGCTAGCTCCCACTTCTTTCTACTTTCAACTTGCATTGCTTCTTCATAACATTTGGGTTCACCAGAATCAGTCAACAATAAATAATATAATGAAGGAGAGTATTGTTCAGGGGGTATACTTATTCTGGTAGATCCTCTAACACCACTTTCAGGTGTTTGGGGTGCCTGTTGTTGTTGTGGTTGTTGATTATTATTATTTTCATGCACCTTTACTTTTTCAGTGATCTCATCAAGAACTATGTATTCCTTGTTTTCTTTTTCCTGTTTCTTTTCCTGCAACTGATTATTATACAAGACCTTTTCATTGGATATTACGTCTCTGCTCCTAATGATTTTTTGATTTTCATAATCATATAAGCGATAACAAAAATCATTAACACCATATCCAATAAAGGTACATTTCTTTGATTTTGCCTCAAGATTTGTTCTATTTTCTTTATTAATATGGACAAAGGCTTCACAACCAAAAGGTTTTAAAAAAGAGTAGTTTATCTTTTTACCTGTCCATGCTTCCTCTGGAACACCACCATGTTGCACAAAAAATTGTCACCTTGACATTCTGTAATCTGTGTGAGTCCATTACCACTCATACTTTCCTCATTTGCAAGTCTTAAGCCTCGGTTCCTCATATCAAGCCTTGAAAATAAGAAAAAGCCCTCAAAAGTCTCTAAAACTCTGGTTCCGCACTTTCTCTTTGCATTACCTACGGTCCCGCACCTAATGGTCATGGCTCCTGTGCACCGAACTGCTCTGTCTCTGTGTTATGGGTGTGGACCCCTGTAAAAGTTAAAAAGGCGCAAGTATATTCTTAAAAACTCACTTTGAGTCATTTCTAGAAGCTTCTAGAAGGAATCTTGAGGTGGCAAGTTTGCTCCCTTAAGGTTCATGCATCCCATACCTTAAGGAGCTAACTCCTTGATGTGAGGAGCTTATCCCTTTGAAGGAGGACTCCATCCCTTCATAGGTGGACCTGTAACCTCCTTCCTCTGCACTATAAAATGAAGCATTGGGCTGGTTACTGAAGAGGTTGAAAGCTGAATATTTTTGAGGTGAAATGCTGCTGGAACTTAGTCTTCTTAGTTGAGCTTTTATGAGGAGAGATTACATACCTCTAAGATCTCATTTGGAGGAGTGCAAGGCTTGTCAAAGTAAAGGAAATTCCTGTTTCGGGCCCTAGGAAGAGCTTGTTCAACATCAAGGCTGAAAAGGTTGTAAGGTTCTTCTACTTCAAAGTTAATACAAATAAGTTTGTTTTTCTCAATAAGTTGTTGATTCATGGTTTATTTTATGGATTCCTTGATCACCATAATGGACATGATTTATGATATTAGCTATGCAAGTGCTATTTGATGTTTGCTTGTTTGTGATTGTAGGTTCTCAAAAGGAAACTCTTTCGGATGGTTGAAGGATGGCTACTACAAACTAGCATTGGACTTAAGGTAGGGTCTTAACACCTCTATAGTTTTATTTATGAATCGCATATGTTTAGAGAAAGATAGATTTGTTTGTCTGCATGTTGCTAGACTATCTTCTGATACTAGGGAGATCGGCCTTGTCCGCAAGATCGATTTATCCGGCCAACAAACCATCCAAGGAACTTGAAGGCCCTCTGTTTATTAGATAAACAAAAATATCTACAACATCTACCCAAAATTGTAAAGACGATCCTGCATGCAATCTCATGCACCTTGCACGCTCCATGATTGTTCTGTTCATCCTTTCTGACACACCATTTTCTTGTCGTGTTCTTGGAACTTTCTTCTCTCTGTGACTTCTATGCTATGAACAGTACCTATCAAACTCTTTGCTACAATATTCACCTCCATTGTCTGATCTGAGACATTTCAATTTCTTTCCTGTCTCAATCTCAACCAAAGCTTTCCATTTCTTGAAAGTATCAAATACATCATATTTATTCTGAATACATTAAATCCAAGTTTTTCTAGTTGCATCATCAATAAAAGTAACATAATAACAAGAGCCACTGAGAGATGATACCAAAGAAGGTCCCCATACATCTGTATGCACAAGATCTAATTTTTCGCTCTTCTTTTCTTTCCCAACTCTGAGAAATCTAACTCTCTTCTGTTTTCCATAAATGCAATTCTCACAGAAGTCCAAATAAACATTCTTCAAACTTGGCAACAAATTCCTTAAGTGAAGGACCTTCATCCCCTTCTCACTCATGTGTCCGAGCCTATGATGCCATAATGTTGCATCTGCTCCTTTTGAAGTTAAAGCATTAACAGAGTTTGAAATACCATTGCATAAATACAATGTACCAACCTTTTCGCCTTTTTCTATTACCAGGGCTCCTTTGGTGACCTTCCAAGCTTTATCTATTGAAGTTTTC
Source organism: Pinus taeda (assembly GCA_000404065.3). Taxonomy (NCBI): domain Eukaryota; kingdom Viridiplantae; phylum Streptophyta; class Pinopsida; order Pinales; family Pinaceae; genus Pinus; species Pinus taeda. The sequence continues at coordinate 30,661 of APFE030336539.1, forward strand.
ACACAACCTTCACCACCTAACTGCATTGTTGAAATCAGATTTTTCTTCAAATCTAGAACATGCCTTACCTCATTTAGTAGCCATTGGTTTCCATTCTACTGCTTTACAAGAACCTTACCCATTCCAAAAATTTTACAGGGTTTATCATCACCCAAACGGACTTGTCCAAAATCTCCTTGAACATAGTCATGAAAATATTTCTTAACAGGTGTGGCATGGAATGAGGCCCTTAAATCTACCACCCAAGAATCAGTAATATTTTCGAAAGAAAGAATCAAAGCATCTTGTAACACCTCACCTGTCACATTTGCTTCATGATTGTTTTCTTGTTGTGCATCTCCTTGTTTTCCCTTCCAAGATCTATAGTCTTTCTTTAGGTGTCCTTTCTTCCGCATTTCCGGCACACTATCCCCGATCTGGACTTGGATCTACCTTTCCTTGATTTATTGTGATATCCTAAGCTCTTTCCTCTTTCCATTTTTCTTCCCCTAGACTCTACACTCAAAACATTACCTGATGTCTCATCGAAGCTTTTCTGTCACATTTCCTCGCTAAGGATATCACCGACAACATCATCAAACTTTAAAGTACTAGATCCAAAAACATAGTTACTAATGGCCATTACTAAATCATTCCAACTTTCTGGCAATGAGCACAAGAATAACAGAGCTCTAACTTCATCATAAAATTTTACCCCTATAGAACTTAGCTGACTTGTAACAGCATTAAAATCATTTAAATGGTGTGCAACAGATTTACCTTTTGACATCTTCATATTAAATAACTGTTTCATAAGAAATACCTTGTTTGAGGCCGAGGGTTTTTCATATAGTTTCGCCAACGCCTTAATCAAACCCTCTATTGTTGTTTCCTTCGAAATGTTGAAGGAAATCGACACTGCGAGGCACAACCGTATTGTTCTGAGTGCCTTTCTATCAAGAAGGTTCCATTCTTCATCTGTCATACCCTTCGGCTTCTTTGTTTTTCCGCCCAATGGTAGGTACAGATCTTTCTGATACAGATAATCTTCCATTTGCATCTTCCACAGTGAGAAGTTTTGGCCATTAAATTTCTCGACCCTAAACTTACCATATTCCGCCATTGCTCCCACTCAAACCAGGAACCCTTCTCTCCTACAAGTTTGTCAGCCAAATAGACCTTCAGCTCTGATACCAGTTGTTAGAAAATTATATATTACATAACAATGGAACACATAGAATATTGCATAAATATAAACACAGGAAACACATAAAACCAGAGAGACACAGATATACGTGGTTCACCCAGTTTGGGCTATGTCCACCCCGAACAACAAGTCCTTCCTTTCTATTGTCCAGCAAAATGAAGAGACACAACCTACAGTAGATCCGTTGTAATACCCTTTGTTTTCTCTCACAATCTCACCTCTCTATTTCTCGCTCGGAGAATACACATCATATTACACAGCCTCAATACAATTCCCTCATACAAAGAGAGGGGCTTCCTTCTAGGGCAAAAAACCCTAAACTAAACATAAGTTCTACCGTCAGATCATTCGCCTAATGAACGGCCCAAATTGACTAAAAATTACTATACTTTTACAAGGCAATTTTACATCTGTTTTTAGCTTCGGGGGCGCTACTCCCAAAACCCCTACCGGAGGACCGCTGGCCCTCGGACCCCCCAGTCGGGGGGGATCGGCCCCCCCGAACCCCTGTGGGGGGAACAAGTCCCCACACCCCCTCGCATGGAGGGGTCTTAAAGTTCCTGGGGTATACATCCAGTTGAAACAAAGACCTCTAAATCATCATGCTCCACACCCAACAAACTGCAGATCCTTTCTCTCCTATCTGACCCACTTCTTTGTGCTATCACTTCTAAGACTCCATCATTATCCACATAGACATGCCTTACTCTCTAAGACACACCTATTTATAGCCTTTTTCATATAATTCCATGGTCCGTAGACCATGGTTGGATCTCAAAACTGACTCAAAATTTACATAAACAAGGGGCTAAAACTCCTTTGAATCCTAATCATCTACGTGCTTTGCATCCACAAACCTTGAATACTTTATATTAGTTACAAAAAATACATCAAAACTTGGGTTATTTTAACCGCAAGACGGACCTAGGGGACCCCATCCCAACAGGCCCCCAACACAAAGATCGTAACTTTCCCTTGAGTCACTCAGCTAGCACTATGATCTTGCTACGAAGATCCCCTAGATCTACCTGGATCACAGAAACTTCAACAACACTCTGAGTGGTTTCCTGCTTGACCTCCTCAACTAAATTTTTTGTCACTGGTCCTTCTACGGCCTTCACCTTTCCCTTCCATGGAGGGATATAGTTAGGTAGCTTTGTATTGGGCTCCACTCCTTCAACATCTATATCTTCTTTACCATGGCCTTCTTCTACTTCCAGGTCCACAACTTTATCTGGTTGCTTGTGTTTCTTTTGTTTTTGCACTACAGAATGCTTCCTGGGGGACCTGTGCACTGTTACGGGCTTTTTCTACTTATCCTTCTTTGGTTTAGCTGTTTGGTTTTCTCTCTCAAGGGTAGGCTTCAGCCTAGGTGAACTCGGCGTCATAGGTAGAGGAGTCAGAGCTTCCATACTTACCACTTTCGGGGCAGCTCCCTCAAAGGTAACATTGCCACCAGTACTCATGTTTCTGTAGGGCTTGGTCCAATAATTTTTTTGAGAATGAATTTATGATTCAACTCAAACAACTTAGCAAACATAAGGCTCACGACTAAATCCTTCCGATACAAGCGGTTCATAAGCAACATGCAACAAAACTAAACAACAACTCTAAGGGCACAAAGTGTTCTCTGTTGGACCAGCACATGTAATTTACATGGGTTTTTGAATTCAAATTCGACTGTTCCCCCAAAATTCTGACAATTAATGTTGTTTTGGCAATAGATCTTCAAATATTTTTTCCTTAAATGCCACCATCCCACTCCTATTAACCATCTTCTAGCTGTCAAGTCATGAACAGTGACTCCAACAGTCACTTTTCTATTGTGTTGCATGGCACCTCCATCCATGGTGCAACTTCCTGTGCATAGCTGCCTGGATTGTATCTTCATTATCTTTCACCCAACCCGCCTGCTGCGTATTTCTCCAAACCTGGCAATGTAGTTTATAGTCTTGCATTCCCTTACAACTGCCTAGAGCACTTAGACTGTCCTTCTTCCATATAGTCATTGCACAGGATCCCTTGTATACAGCTTCAAGTGGCTCCCATTCACTCTTCCCAGAAAAAGTTCTCCATTAAGCTTCGTGAGCTGAACTGTGCCTCCATCTGTAATTTCTTTGATAATATTTGGCCCCAACCAATGCATCTGAAATTTACTCGGAAACTTAGTGAACTTACTATCATATAACAAGACAAGATCATTTACCTTGAATGTGCAAAGCTTCATGTGGCGATCATGCCAAGATTTTTCACATTCCTTCTATACTTGCTAATGGAATACTGCCAAGACTCAGTTCTCTTCAAGATCCATCAACTATGCAAGTCATTCCTCCAAGGCTTCACGATTTTCCATACCTGTGAGAGTCGTTATGCACAAACTAGGCATAATATACTCCATTGGAATTATAGCTTCTATCCCATAGACCAGCCTGAACCGTGTTTGTCCTGTCAGCTTCTTACAAGTAGTCCTATACACCCATAGTACTGTGGGTACATGCACATCCCAGTCATTATGTTGTGCATTGCATATCTTTGTCAGCACAGTTTCCAAAATATTGTTGAATGCTTCAACAATTCCATTGGCCTATGGGTGATACGATGTACTCTTCTAATGGTAGACCTGGAATTATTCCTATAGCACACTGACTATTTCATTCAGAAATTGTGTACCTATTTCATTCATCAATGCTTTTGAGCAGCCAAATTTGGTTAAGACATACTCAAACAAAAACTTTTCTTCTATAGGCCCTATACAATCCTTAACCAACTATGCCCCTACCCATCTAGTTAGATATTTTGTCGCGGTGATGATATAGAGTGCACCAATTTTCTTCCCTGGGGATGAATTGACCCAACAAAATCAATTGACCATTTTTCAAATGGTTGCAATGATGTGTGGGGTTGTAATGGCAATTCATCTCTTCACGATGCTCTACCCATCCTCTAACATACATCACATGCCTTACAATACTCCTTGGAATCCTTGTGCAGTGTTGGCCACCATAGTTCTCCACAAAAAATCTTCTGCGTAGTTGCTTTTCCTGCATAATGACCTCCCATAGCCCATCCATGAGCTTCAGTGAGAATGCTATCCCTCTCAAAATATAGCACATATCTTTGCAATATTTCTTCTGCACCCATCTTATACAGATGTCCCGCAATAACTAAAAAATATGTCACGTGCACTACGAGTTCCTTCTTCTGCTGACTTGTATACCATTTAGGTGCCATCCCCGTAGTAAAAAAGTGAATAATATCTACAAAATGATTATCCGTTACGCGCACCGCGAAGAGTTTCACATCTGGAAACCCTTTGTTGGATTGTGTTATATTCTTTCCACATATTTAATAGGGGGTTTGAGGGGTACTTGTAACCCCACATTATGGGGTCCGGGGCAGCGCCCCGGAAAATTTTGGTTTTGGACCCTATGTTAGGTTGGGCGGACCCACCTATGGTTTTGCGCATGATTTTCGCACATGTTTTTTGGACGTGATGGTTTTCGGTCCATGGTATTGGATCGATGGTTTTTTAGTCCATGGTATTGGACGTGATGGTTTTTCGGTCCATGGTATTGGATGCTTCGGCATGTATAAATATGTATTGTAACATTGAAAGGAACATAATGGAAAATCAAGATGGTAGTCTCGGTTTTGAGATCCAGTGGGAAATCTCCGTGTATATGTATTTTATGTGTTATGCTCTCGCATTTTTATTTTTCCTGTGATTTAGAATTCATATGCAGGTAATTTCTGTACTAGGTTAAAACCTACATTTAGTATCCGAGCTGTTTTGGCTTCAAGGGGACGCCTTTATTGCTGAGGGGTTTCACTCGGGCCTGTGGTAGACCCTGTTCAGTGGGAGATCTACGAAATCAATTCTGGTGGTGAAAGAAGATGGCGAGCAGCAGAAAGATAGAGATTGGGAAGTTCAATGGTCAGAGTTTTGAGTTGTGGAAACTCAAGATGGAGGATCTGTTGGCGGATAAAGATCAGTGGATCGCGGTAGATCGGGGTACTAAACCAATGAGAGTGACTGATGAAGAATGGAAGAAGTTGGATCGGAAGGCAAAGAGCACAATACGATTGTGTGTCTCAGATTCAATATTGTTGAATGTATCAGGGGAAGTTATGGCGAAGCCTTTATGGGACAAGTTAGGGACTTTGTACCAATCTAAGTCTCTGGTGAATAAACTGTTCCTGCGGAAAAAGTTGTATAACCTGAGGATGAAAGATGGAAACTCGGTGACAGAGCATATGAATGCATTTAATACTGTGGTAAGTCAGTTATTATCTGTTGATATTAAAATTTCAGATG